>JAXQQM020077922.1:0-142068 GCA_034641835.2 Pinus albicaulis | reverse complement strand
GAATATCTGGAGCAGAGGTCCAGGGGGAGCATCAGTTTGACTGCTGATGATTGCACTGTTAGCATTATTCTGGTTATACTCATGATTATGATGATATGATACTTGGTTTCCTATGTTGAAGTTTATGGATGAGTCCTGTTTGCTTATTGATGAAGAGTATTCATTGTTGAGATGAAATTCCTATAATTCATAGATAAGGGCAGCCCATGCAGAGATTGTTGCTAATGACTTGCTGATGAACGTATTCAGGTTGCACAAGTTAAGATGGAGCACTGATTCAGGGGGAGCAACAGGTTGAATACTAATGATTACATTGTTGGCAATATGACTGCTTATTATTTGGTTATTGTGATACTCATGCTCAAATGATGATGGCATGGTACATGGTTTATGATGATGAGACATTGAATGAGCTGTGTTTACTGCTTGCTGGAGTTTATCTGTTGGATGAAATTGGAAGTCTAGTTCATGCAGAGCTTGTTACTATGGTTAAGATCTTTTGCCTACATATGGTACTTCATGTTAAATCTTAAATATCATGTTGATGTTGGACCACATGGATGATTACTTGACACCTATGTGAAGATGTTTTTCTAATATGAGAATCTCTCTTGGAAAGATTGTATTGATGCTGCAAAGAATTTGAAGGCTTGGTTACTATTGTGCTGATGCTACAACCGTTGGATGACGCTTGAAGACACAACTACACTGATCTATCTATCTGTAGTCCATGGAAGCACTCAAATATCTCATAAAGAAGCTGAACACTGTCTTTTCCCCACAGAGAATCAGATCTGGTTGAAATTTAGAAGATGGCTTGGGATACGCGGTTTTCCTGAAACACAGTCGCGTATATACGCGAGTTCCTGCACAGAAAACCGCGTATGTTTGATTGCTGGAAATTTTTGGTTGAATTCAGCTCTCTTCAGCATTTGTGATCTTGTTTAGGTATCTCTGACTCTTATTTGGTATCTCACAATCTTATTTTGAGTATCTGGTGGTGATCAAGGTTCTCTGCAATTCTGACTGATTTGATAAATGTGCCCTTGATGATTTGTTGGTGAGGTGTTCGGGATGCACAAACTGAGGAGGTATATGAAGAGGATGCAGATTTTGCAATTGAATGACGTAACTGTGATACTGTTATTATTTGGCAGTGTGATGATTGAAAATATGTTCTCTTTCTTGAGGACTTTTAAGTGTTGGTCATAAATGGTCATATTTGTAATTTGATGAAAAGGTCTTGTTGAGACCCATGATGTAAAATTGTAATATTCAGTCATGTAAGAACTTGTCAAATTTGTAAACCCACTTGGTTGGGTAGCTGAGTCAAATTTTGTAAACCCACTTGGTTGGGTAGCTGAGTTGAAATGTGTAAACCCACTTGGTTGGGTACTTGAGTCTCATATGTAAATCCACTTGGTTGGATATTTGATGTAAGTATGAGTCTTTGGTGATAGGAAGTTCATAGAGTCATATACTTCATTGAAGAATATGTTTGAAGATTCAGCATGGAGCTTGGCCACTTCAGTATACATCAGATCTGCAGAACGTTTCTTCCACATGAGGAGAAGAAAAGGGGGTGAGTGTGTTGGTTTTGATCCACCCGTTGCCCTTGATGTCAAAGGGGGAGAGTGTGTTGGTTTTGATCCGCCCTTTGCCCTTGATGTCAAAGGGGGAGAGTGACATGGTGTTTGAATGAAGAATGGTGTCAAAGAATTGGGAGAGTGACATGGTGTCAATATACTTATCTGTTGTGGTAACCAAACACCATCGTGGTTGACATCAAGTCCAAAGGGCGAGATTGTTGGAAATATGATGCAGAGTGTTGTCCTTGATGGAAACCCACTTAATGAAGATGAAGACATGCGACTGTTGACATGTGTTTTCCTTGATGGCAAACTACCTGATGAAGTAATACTTAACCTGATGGACTTGGTAAATGATGTAAATCGGATGTGATATGATGTTTGTTGACAATATGATGCAGAGTGTTGTCCTTGAAAGGCAACTCACTTGATGAAGATGATGGAAACTTACTTGATGAAGTTGTGCTTGATAGAATATGGTTTGATGAACTAATTCTGATGTATCTACAGTAAGTACAGAAGGCAATGAAGAAAGAAATTCAGATTGTGCTAAATCTATGGTGAAAGAGTATGTCTCAAGGTATACGCGGATCTGTCTAAGGGAAGTCGCGTATGCACGCGGAAAAGAACGTGCCAAGTCGCGTATGGGCTAAAGCGCTCTAAAAGTGCAAAACCAGGGGTAATCACCATGGTATTGACCCATTGTATTGGGCAATGATCCGCCTAATTGACCCAGTCTAATGTAGTTTTGGGCTCATGGTATTGGTTTGGCTCATGGTATTGAAAAAGGGGCTCATGGTATTGAAAAAGGGTAAACCTATATAAGGAGAATAAATTCATTGTGCAAATCATAAGTAGGTGCAAGATGTCTGAGCTTGAATGAATACTTCTCTGTGAAGTAGATCTGAATGGAAAGGGTTACACTTGAAGATAAATCTAAATGTATGATGCACCAATGATGAAGAAGGGGATCTAGATCTGAAAGGTACTTGTATTTGCTAGATTTGTCTGAAGTGAAAGGGTAAATCTGAACTGAATATCTGATCTGAAGAAGTATGTTGTAATGATTGAAGATCTATACGCTACTTCGTTGTAGAGGAAGCGCGTATATACGCGGCTTCTCTGAAGGAAAAGCGCGTATGTGCAATTAAATTGGTTCTGTAATATGTACAGAGGTATACGCTGGTTTGTGTGGACGGAAGTGCGTATATACGCGACATCAGTGAAATAAAGGCGCGTATGCAAACTAGGGCTTGCTGAAGCATGGGGTATGGAACATCTGATCTGTTATTCTGTATTACTGCTATCTGATCTGGGTTTTCTGAATTGGTATGTATCTGTTGGTGATGTATGTTTGAGCTTAAAAGTATTGAATGGGTCCAGTCTGAAAATATGATGAAACGTGGCCTGCAAGTGTTGTTCTATTGAAGTTGTGGATCCAGTGTGAAAATTGATGAAACGTGGTCCAAGGTGGTGCTGAAGGTTGTAGCCTTCAGTCAGGGGGTTGTAGCTCCCTTCCAGGTGAGGCTGGTAAACGAGATCGGAGGGTCGTAGCTCCCTTCCAGGAGAGGCTGGTAAACGAGTCAGGGGGTTGGAGCTCCCTTCCAGGAGAGGCTGGTAAACGAGCGCGGGTGGGTGCCTGCGTGCTGGTAGGAGTCTGCACCAGCACATATGTTGTAAGATGTTTTCTCTATAATAAAATATTGAAGGCTGAGCAACTGCAGCGGTGGTTTTCTCCCGACTTGGGTTTCCACCTAAAAATCACGGTGTTCATGTGTGATGCTTTGTGTGATGGTTTATTAATTTCTTCTTGCACATGTTCTTGTTTGTGGAACATCGATGAATGAATGATGGAATAATATAAGTGAATGTTTAATGTGAGATCTAGATCTCTCTGGCTATACGCTAGTTTCATAAAGGGGATCGTGATATATACGCTAGTTTACTAAGGAAAGTAAGCGTATGGGTTTAAGGAATGAAAAGTAAAAATATTTGATTATGCGGTAAATCTTTCAGTTCCCCCCCCCCCTCTCAGTATTTTTCCCAACACAACTATGAGATCA
The DNA here is from genome assembly GCA_034641835.2 of Pinus albicaulis. Lineage (NCBI taxonomy): Eukaryota > Viridiplantae > Streptophyta > Pinopsida > Pinales > Pinaceae > Pinus > Pinus albicaulis. The sequence goes on along the minus strand of JAXQQM020077922.1, from coordinate 138,416 downwards.
GGAAGAAAAAGGAATTAGAGACAGAGCAGTGGAGTTGAAAAGGCCTGAAGGGGTGTAATACAGTTTGCAGATGAATTTTTGAGAAATTATTCATCAATGATAGACTAAATCTGTAGTAAAGACTTAATATGCTTGGGGATGAGTTGGAGTATTACTTAAATGGCAGAAGAGGGCTGGAGTACAAGCAACATATATACATATATCTGTTTATGAAGAATTGTGAATAAGTTCCATGTGTGACTTTATGTGTTCTTGGTCGAATCATATGAGGAAATTGTCCCAGTGTAACTGTGCATTTGTTGTTAAATTCTGTATGGAGAGTACCTCTGTAATTGTGCATTTACTGGTGAAATTCCTGCGCGAAATTCCCTTAAGCTCTTGTAGAAGCCGGACCCTGTAAATCAAGCTAAGAATCTGCCTATATATTCAGGAAGAAGAGTGTATGATAATGTGTAGATATGGTGTCCAAATTGTATGCGCTTGTGGGGAGAATATACAAACCCTATGACGAGAATTTCGTATGAATGAGACCCTGTAGCAGAGTATTTATAAGAAATGCATAATAAACCTCTACATAAGAATAAACGAAACCGTGTTATGTATGGTGGAACTCTGCAAGGGTTATGTATGGTGCAAGGGTTATGTATGGTGGAACGTATTGTCAGAGTATAAAAAAACCTTTTATAACAAGAAACCGTGTATTGACTGCAGTATGAATAGAGGCGGAACCATAGTCAGAGGTGGAACCATAGTCAAAGGCGGAACCATAGTCGTAACAAATATATATATATATACATATATATAATTGAAATCATTGGAAAATGGAACCCGGAGTAAAAGTGTCGGACTGGAACCTAGAATGTAGGAGGAAGTGGAACCATGACCAGATGAGCAGTGAACGCGGATTGCCAAAAACCACCCTGCCATTTCGCACCGCTTCTCCGGAGCAGGTGGTATTTTTTGAATTGGAGCGATTCCATACAGGAATCGACACATGGCAAGGGACCCATTTCAAAACCGCCCTTTAAAGTGCGCCTTCACGCGTTATATATCGTACCAGGACACGGAGCGAAATGGACAGGAGCCGTCGATCTGATGGGCCGACATCTGACGGTGATCGCTCGCAGGACCCGCATGAAGTTTAAAGGAAGAGCCTGGGGGTTAAAAAAGGTACAGTGTGCGCGTTTGATTGGTCCTGGATTGTACTGTGGGCCCGGGGCGGAGTCATATACAATGAATTTGGTTTATATTGTTTATTAAAGTCTGACAGGTTATTAATATACGGTGGAAGACTAAGGTTTCTAATTAATAAAAGATTTCCGATTATCTAATAATATATGAGTGGATATATTATATATAATGACTGTATATGTGAAGGGCATCATAATATGTATATGGAATATGCATATATGGTTAAATATGTCGAGGGTAAATTTGCATGATTTTAATAACCAAAGTATTATGTTGATTATAATAGTTGTATATGGTTAATTGGCGCGATATGAAATATGAAATATGTGAACGGGGCCTAATACATGTACATGTAATGGACTGTCGGATTATAACTGAAGAATTGAGATATTAAAAATGAACAGACTTGTTTTTATTAAGTTTGCCAGCGTGGAATAAAGAGAACATGCGAGAGTGCCCAGATTGGGAAAATGACTGGACAATGAAATTTTGGGATGCATTTACACACAGTTAAGTGAAATATTGGAATTTACTGGGATAGTGAACAAATGAATAGACACATAGGTGAACCAAGATATATAGAACAGTTGAATTGTATGTAAAGCAGCAATGGTTCTAGAGCAGTCCTAGAAAAGAAAATGATATGACTTCTTCTGAACATCATGACAGAAAAAACAAAAGATTAATGAGACAAAGATCAGATTCAGTATATTGATGATTATTGTTGAAAACAGTGGAGAGCTCAATAATAGATGTCTTAATTATGGGTAAATGTGCAAGATGAAGTGAAACCTCTGCATGGTTTACCAAAGTAATATCAATTAGTGTTTAGGTACAAGCAGCGTGCTTATCAACAGATTACCAAGCATTATCAGCGGAGCAGCAGTATGATACAGGTCCATAGGATCAAAGAACTATGGCAAAAGAACCTCAAGGCCCTTTTATTAAGATGATTATTGCAGAAGAAGACATATTCCATCTACAATCTTTCTCAACAGAAATATATTGGCTCACTACATCAAACTGAGACAGAAGTATATTTAAAGCCTTATCAGCATTTTAGTTTTTAAATCAAATGATGCATCTCTGATTAGTTAAAGATAGTACAATGTGTTCTATGAAGTGTCATTATCCTCACTTTCAGCTCTATACAAGTGAAATGAGTCAATGCTTTGGGATTGTATCAACTTGTAGTGTACATTCAAGAGCAATAATCCTCAAAGTGTTCTCTCAACAAGTCTTGTACATCACTCTGGAGCAGCATGTTACAAAGTCAGCAGAAGAGGGCCTAAACATAACTCAGAGAGAGGAAATGCAAAGACAAAATCAACACTGAGAAATGTGCAACCCTTTGCCATTGATATCAAAGGGGGAGGAAAAGTAGGTAATAGAAGAAAGGGTCTTCTAAAAGAAGCCAGGCAGAGAAAGACTTGGAGGAAGCATTGGATTATCAGTGGAGGTGTTGCCATCAATGCCAAAGGGGGAGACTGTTGTAAATGTTGTCATTGATGGCAAAGGAGCACAAAGGAGTAGCACCTAAACCAGCAATAAGGCAAAGGAGATGAAAAAGGAGGAGCACTTGAAACATTAGCCAAGGAGCAGAGAAAGCATAAGAAGAGGTAGCAGAAGCAGCAAAAAGAAGAAGCAGGGAAGCAAAGAGAAGTAGAGACAGGACCATTTGAAGAAGCAAGGAGCAGCATTAGACAAGAAGAAGAGATAGAAACATAAAGATAACATAGACAGGCAAAGGAGACAGCAAAGGAGACAGGCAGAGGCAGTGGAAGCAAATATAAAGGAGACAGGCAGAGGCAGAGTAGTTGTCGAGCAGCAGAGGCAGAGGCAAAAAATACAGAGGAAGAGATGAAATGGACATGCATTAGAGGCAGAGGTCGAGCAGCGTTGAAGCTGAAACAGGCTTAGGAAACAGGCGGAAGAACACTGCTAGAGTGTAAGAGTCGAATACAGAGGCAGAGTGAAACGGTCGAGCAGTGGAGACAGAGGCAGCGAATATAGAAGCAGTGAAGTGGTCGAGCGGCAGAGGCGTTAGTACAGTAGAGGCAGAGGAGTTAGCACAACAGAGGCAGACACGTTAGCACAGCAGAGGCACATAAATTCCGGGAATCGCTTAACCCCAGGCAGAAGGATACATAAAATAATTTCTGAGAATCACCTCCTCCACTGGAAGATACACTAAAGGTCGGAGCGACAATGTAATGCATATATATATAGACAAACCTTATTCCGGGAATCGTATACTCCAGCAGCAAAGTATTGCGCTTTATATTCAAAGGACCAAAACATATATATATATATATATATATGTATATATATATATATATATGTATATATATATATTTATATGTATATATATATATATATATATATATATATATGTATATATATATATATATATATATGTATATATATATATATATATGTATATATATATATATGTATATATATATATATATATGTATATATATATATGTATATATGTATATATATATATATATGTATATTGTATATATATATATATATATATATGTATATATATATATATATATATATGTATATATATATATATATATGTATATATATATATATATATATATACATATATATATATATATATATATATATACATATATATATATATGTATATATGTATATATATATATATGTATATATCTATATATATATATATATATATATGTATGTATGTATAGCCATATGCAGCGCGAGATCCAAAGAAACATAGTAATATAAGGTGGGACCCTTCCCAATTGCAACTATCACAACATCGCAACATCGCACCATCGCAACATCGCAACATCGCGCCATCGCACCATCGCAACATCGCGAAATCGAAATATCACACCATCGCAACATCGCAACATCGCGCCATCGCACCATCGCAACATCGCGCCATCGCACCATCGCAACATCACAACATCGCGCCATCGCACCATTTCAACATCGCGAAATTGAAATATCGCACCATCGCAACATCGCACATCGCAAATGTTACATTTCGCGATCTTTTGTTTGATCTGCCGATCGCCCTTGCGATGTGTTGTCCGCCGTCAGATGTGGGACCCGACCCTTTCATATATTAGAGGTTGTGATTTGACTTATTGGATTGTAATATAAGACCAAAGGCTTAAGGTGGAGGGCGGTTGTTTATATAAAATGATTGTTGTTAGATATATAAAACATGATTGCAGTTGGATTAAAATATGCCGCATGGGCTGTGAACCCACGGGCCTCGGCTTAATGGGAGGGCGATTATTAATATACAACGACTATGATATATGTCCGTTCCACTTGCGGAATGTTCCACATGAACAAGACACCCATGGCATGAAAAGTGTTGGAATATGGCCCAGAATTACAGTCAGCAGATTCATTTATATATAAAGCACTGATATAAAAATGCAGTTACACAAATACAAAAGTTACGCAACAGCCATAAATAGAAAGGCATACAGAGAAGAGAAAGGGACAAAGACACAGTTAGAGAAAAGACAAATGCGCAGCAAGCCAAGAGACAAAATGAGTGAGCTGGAGTTCTCATTTGTAATTTGAATGTAAATGTTTTATTTAAATTTATATTGTTGTGATGCATTGGCAAGTCTCTGGAAGAGAGAAAATATCCCACTGTAATATTAAAATAAGCACCTACTGTTATATTTTCTGAATGAGCGGATAAAAGAGATGAGAAGGCAGAAGGCAAAGAGACATGGCTGTCCATTTCGAATTCCCATTAGAATACAAACAGCCATGAAGCTATTTTGTATAAAATAGGGTAATATCCAAGGGGAGAAGGTTGACGAAAATAGAGTGAGAGAAGAAGAGAGTGTGCAGCAGAATTGAAGAAAGTTGAAGAAAATGAGAAAGCTGCAAGAGGTTAGAGAGTGTGAATATAGAAAATGCAGAGTATGAAGAATTGAATAGAAAACACAAGAAGAAGGAGGAGCTGAGCAGTGATGATGCAGGGCAGATAAGAGGATTGATGGATAGCAGAAGAACAGGAACAAAATATAGCTGATATCCAAGGTAAATCAGCAAGTGTTTTTTTCTTTTGAAAGAGTAAGGAAGTTGGAGCTTCCCTATCAAGTTGTAGCTTGATAGATGTCAGTTGTAGCTGACTGAGGTAGGAGCCTCCTGTAGGTTGGTGCCTGCAGAAAATAGATGGGATTTGGTGCTTCCACATCAAGTTGTAGCTTGATAAAATGTCAGTTGTAGCTGACTGAGGTAGGAGCCTCCTGTAGGTTGGTGCCTGCAGAAAATAGATGGGAGTTGGAGCTTCCTTGCAAGTTGTAGCTTGAAGAATTGAGGTTGGAGCCTCCTGTAGGTTGGTGCCTGCAGAAAATCAGTGGTGAGAGGGAGTTGGAGCTTGCCTTTGCATCACAACAATAATAAGATGTGGTTTTCTCCCTTTATGGGTTTCCACGTATATCTGGTGTCTATGTGCATGATGTCTATGTGTTGATATGATTCAGCTAATACTTGCTGCTAACATATTAAGATTGCTGGTACATTATCTAATCTGCTTATTAATTGTTGCTCATAAATAAATATTGCTCACACATTATGTTGATCATGAAATGAAGGTGTTAATAAAGTAAAATAAGTTTTAAAGGAAAAATTTTAAAAGTCCATGAATGTGTTAAACTGATTCACCCCCCCCTCTCAGTTTAACTAAGAGTTCAACATTACCAACTCTCATCTGCACTCCAGTATCTGACATTTTTCACTCTGATTTATGTCTTCCTAACATCTCACTACTTAAATCCAATCGATCATTCCTGCTACTATTGTACTATGGGCTCCTCGTAGGCAGGTTCAATCCATGAGACACACCATCTCAATGAACCTTGCCCAAATTTATTCTTTGGATTATCTCTGCACATTGCCCCACCTCTCACATGGAGGTATAGCTGCATGTACTCCCTCTGCCCATATGGCTCTGTTGTGCTATGCAACAACTCCCCCCATTTTTATTTTTAAAATAATTTAGACCTTTGATAAATAGAAATAGGGACCCTTTTTATAAAAGTATTTTTGTCTTTTGATAAAAATCAAACTCCAAAAAACATTAACTCTTTTAAATAAAAACATCTTTATCGCAAATCACAATTTTGCACAAATATTTTCTTAGCTAAAACAATAAATCGGCGAAATCTCGATTTTGCAATGGCCGATTTGAAATTTCGCAAGCGACATAATAAATCGCATATCGCAGATTTGCACTACAAAACTTTAAATAATTCTTAACGAAACTCTGATATTGTGATACTTAATGCGATTTTGCGATATTGCGAAATCGCATATCACATAAACAAAAGGCAATATGCATCATTATGAAAAGTTCAAAGGTCGCGATGCGATTGATCTAATAGGTTTGAATAAAGGATTTTACGAAAAATAAATCATGTTAGAAAGCATTAATTATTTTTTATCATCCCAATGTAAACAGTTATGGATGCGTCATGATTAATTAATGATATAGCTGTTTTCTGGATTTTTCCTTTCAAAAACAGATCATTTCAATAGATCTTCCATCATTTGATCATTTACTCTGTCTTTAATAGGGATTTCCTTTCAAGATATGTCCATTCGCAAAGTTATTCAGAAGCATGACAAACAAATTGTTGTAGAATTCGAACAAACAGGAATGGCACCTATAATCTCTGATAGTGTTTGCTTTGTTGATGGAGAAGCTACTAAATGGCAATTTATTTACACTATACTTGAAGACAAAGAGCCAGAAGTAGTGGAAGTAACGGCGACTGTTGATAATGCAACACCTTCAAATTTATAATTGAAATATATTACATCTTATCTCCTCCATATAATAGTAGCGAGAGCTACTCTTCTTCCATATACCGATATGATTAGATGGGTTCTTGATAAATCAGTGATCAAAGACAGACAGTTAAGAACCTACAAGGATGAGATTCTAGGTTCTTTCAGACCTGAAGATCTGAAAATCATGTATAAGTTGCCCGACCCGTAAGATACCTCCAATAGTCAGTTTGTTGCAAAGTTTTCTGAGAAGAACCAAGACTCGTTCAAGGCAATTCAAGGTTGGAGGAAATTAGACAACAAGTTCAAATATGAGAAAATCAGTATGTATCCTATCACGTCATTAGAAAACCCTTGTAACTTTGCAGCAGCAATGTTATGCATATTATATGGTTTACCTGATAATACCAAGTTCTCCATAAATTGGCTTCCCCTAATTGACTCCTCTATTAATTCCCTCATAATGAATTGGGCGACTATCCTTTCAGAGAATCTAGTTAAGGCAATTAATGAATATCGCAAAACCATAACTTCTTACTCCAAATCTATTCCCCAAATTTTTATGAGTGCATATATTTTTGATGCCATCTATTTTTCTACCAAATTTCCAGTTATGGGATGGAAATGGACCCCTAAAGACCCTACCCCGATACATTTGAGTCATAAATAGATATGGGAACATAATTATGTACCACATATTCATAGCCTATGCTATGGAGTTGTATTACCATTACACAAATTTATGTATGACACAGTGAGCCCTAGGTTCACTAACGAAGCCCTTGCAGGCCTTCAAATGATAGGCAGAAGTTTTGTTGAAGAATCATTTTCATATATTATAATTTTTGGAAGCACCGCTCCCCCACATATTCTTCCATTATATGTTTCAGATAAGTTGATGGCAAGAGAAGTCGCTTACCAAACAGTTGGTAATGGACTCACTAAATCTTTGAAAAACAGTAAAAAGTCTTTATGGCCAAGTTTTCAAATTTCATGTGGTTCATTTACAATCAGCAATTTTAATCACGCATTGAAAGAATGTTAGAGGATTGAGCTGTTGAATCTCCCCATTTTACCCTCCAGGCAGTTCGACCCAAAAAAGGTTGCTAACAAATTCACATTGTCAGTCAAACTCAAACCTATTGTACACATTGATGATAGATTTAAAGATATTTTTCAATCTACCGGAACTTTTGAAGAAATCCTAAATTTTGTCAAATTGAACCTGAATCCAGAATAAATACAGAAATTCAATGAATTCAGAGAACAGAGACTCAGACGGATTCCACAGGATGTTTTGATTACCAGTTATACGATTAAAGCAATTCAAGAAATCAGAGCAGAACAATCAAATTCACAAAATCAAAGTGAATTAGATAAAATATGTACTTCATTCAGCAATGCATTCGCAAATACTCCAGAGGCATCATCTTCACAAAAAAATACAGAATTCTAGACTCCACACGAACAAATAGTTTCAACAAAGGAAATCATTGAAACTCCTAAGATAATCTCCCAAGACACAGAAATCATTCCTACAAATCCGACTGATGATAAAATCCTCAAGGTGACTGATATTCCCCTACTAGATGTATTCTATAGCCCTCTTCATAAGGCTGTAGTAAGAAAACAGAGGAAAAGAAGAAGGATTGAAACACCCCCGAGGAATGAAGTTATGGAAGTATTATGGAAAGATACTCCATCAAATCCGATTGAAAATTTAACCCGGCTATCTCAATTTGTTGGTGCATACACCACTGTGACAATTGATAAGGCAGCAGAAATATCTATTTTGATCCAAGAAAAGGATGTCAAAATCATGGAACTACAATAGAAGCTAGATGAAGAAAGAAAAATTTTAAATCAGAAAGTGGAACCGCAACTTCTGAGTGTTGGGAAAAATACTGAGAGGGGGGGTGAATCAGTATTTAGAGCTAACTGCTAAACTTTTTACTTTTTCTTTTCTCAAAACCCATACGCTACTTTAATGAACCCAAGTCGCGTATACACATGGATATCCTCAATGAAACTTGCGTATTACCAGAGATCTTATTATGCAGATAATTCTTTACTTAGATCTTTGCATCATTCATTCGTTAGATGTTTATTAAGCAGTAAACATGTGCAATAAGAACAGAATAAATCATCACACATAAGAAACACACATGAACACCAGGATTTAAGGTGGAAACCCGATTCGGGAGAAAACCACCGCTGTTGTCATCTCAGTCTTCAATATTTATTATAAAGAAAACATCTTACAACATTGTGTTGGCGCAGACTCATACCAGCACGCAGGCACCCACCTGCAGAAGGCTACAACCTTCTCTCGTTTACCAGCCTCTCCTGGAAGGGAGCTACTACCCCCTGCTCTCATTTACCAGCCTCTCCTGGAAGGGAGCTACGACCCCTTGCTCTCATTTACCAGCCTCTCATGGAAGGGAGCTACTACCCCCTGCTCTCTTTTACCAGCTACCACTGGAAGGGAGCTACAACCCCCTCACTGAAGGCTTCGACCCTCAGCACCACTGCGGACCATGTTTCATCAATTTTCATACTAGATCCAACAGATTCCACACAACATATCTTGTAGGCCACTTTTCATCAGATTTTCAGACTGGACCCACTCCACACATTTAAGCTCAACATTCATCAAACTGAAACTTATAACCCCATCAATTCATTCATTAAATCATCAACCAATCAACCAACAACTTGATCTTCAATTAACATAATCAGCAGCATATTCATCATTCAAACAACCCAGTTCTGTATGAATACATCATTGACAGATAGTAGTAAAACAGCACAACAGATCAGACATTTCATACCACATACTTCAGCAAAACCCTAGATTCCATACGCGCTTTTACTACACTGAACCTGCATATATACCCGCTTTCTCATAAACCAACTTGCGTATACTTCTGTGCATTCTTTAGAAAACCTTAACTGCCCATACGCGCTTTTCCTTAAGCAGACCCGCGTATACACGTGCTTTTACTGAAGCAAACCTGCGTATACATCTGTAACTTTTCAGGACTATGCAGCTCTTCAGATCAGATAAACAACTCAGATTTCATCGTTCACTTCAGAAAGTATTTCACCTCATCTCATATCTAAACATTCCATGAACAGATCTAGGAAATACATATACATTTCAAATCTAGAGATCCCTCTTCATCGTTTTCTTCATAGGTGCATCACTAATTCAGATCTATCAATAAAGAACAGAGTTCATCCATGCAGATATACTTCAAAGTGAAGTATTCATTAAAACCCAGACACTTTTCCCCTTGCACTATTATTCTCTTCTCCTTTTATAGGTTTAGCATTTATCAATACCATGAGTCAAAACCACTCAACATCCGATGGTATTCCTAGACGGGATCAAATAGATAATCCAGCACTCAATACAATGGGTCAATACCATGGTCAAGTCCCCTGGTTTTATAAATTTAGAGCGCAATAGGGCATACGCGACTTGTCACGTACTTTTCCGCGTACATACGCTACTTCTCCTCATCAAACCCGCGTATGCATTGTGACATACTTTGTTCAACATTATTCTAGCACTTTCTGAATTCCTTTCTTCTGCTACTTCTGAACTGATCTGTAGATACATCAGAGTTACATCATTAACAATTCATCAAGTCAGTTTCCATCAAGGACAACTTCATCAAGTAGGTTCCATCAAAGTCAACACATTGTATCACATTGCCAACAATCTCCCCCCTAATTCATCAAGTAGGTTTCCATCAAGGACAACTTCATCAAGTATGTTTCCATCAAGTACAATACGTTTCCATCAAGAACAACTTCATCAAATAGGTTTCCATCAAGGAAAACACATTGCATCATATCGCCAACAGTCTTATTTCATCAAGTAGGTTGCCATCAAGGACAACACATGCCAACAATCTCCCCCTTTGGACTTGATGGCGACCATGATGGTGTTTGATCACCACAACAGATAGATACATTGATTATAACCATTATGAAAACACCATGATATTCTCCCCCTATTCAAACACCATGCTACTCTCCCCCATTGACATCAAGGGCAAAGGGCAGATCAAAACCAAAAAAAGGTTTTTCTTCTCATGTAGAAAGAAGAGCTCTGTAGATCTGATTTGCATTGAAGTTACCATGCTCCCCCTGAGTTCATGCTGAATCTTCAAACATATTTTTTCAATGAAGTACATGACTCTATGACCTTTCCTATCACCAAGGACTCATACTTACATCAATGATCCAACCAAGTGGATTTACATATGTGAATCAAGTACCCAACCAAGTGGGTTTACACATTTTGACTCAACTACCCAACCAAGTGGGTTTACAAATTTGACTCAAGTACCCAACCAAGTGAGTTTACACATTTGAACAAGTCCTTACATGACTAAATGTTACAATTTTACATCATAGGTCTCAACATGACCTTTTCATCAAATTACAAATATGACTTTTTATAATCAATATCAAGGAATCTCAATCATGAGATCAGATCACATCAAATCAATAGAATGCCAACAATGCATCCTTTCCACATGACCAATGCTCCCCCTTAGATTGTGCATCCTGAACACTTTCAACAGCAAATCATCAAGGCATCTTCATCAAAAATATCAGAGAATGAAACAGAATTATGAAAACTGGAACACCACCAGAGATACCAAACAGTATAGAAGCTATGCTGAAAGAATGCTGACCCAGAAGAATTTTGTCAGCAAATACCCATACGTAGTTTTTCTGTGTATGAACTCGCATATATACGCGACTGTCTTTCAGGAAATCCGCGTATCCAACTTAATCTTCTGAAATTTAATCAGATCTGATCCTCTGCATGGCAGAGACTACTCTCAACTTCTGTCTGAGATATTCGAACGCTTCCCTGGAATATATGAGAGAAGAAATATAGGACAATGTAGTTGTGTTTTCAAGTGTCATCCAACAGTTGTAGCATAAGCACATTAGTAACCAAGCCTTCAGACTCTTTGCAGCATCATATTCTTTCCAAGAGGAATTATCAGACCAGAACAACTTCTTCAATAGACAATTGTATTAAGCAATCATCCATGTGATCCGATATCACCAAGATCTTCATGATTCATAATCATGATGTAACATGTGTAGGAATTATGTATAAAAGGTCTCAACAGTGACAAAAGTCATCAGCAACAAACTCTGCATGATCTATCCTTATCTCTGAATCATAAGACTTCCAACTCATCCATGTGTGAAAACAAAAGATACTTTTCAGCAAAAATCAAACAGGGCTCATCCATAATCTTATCATAAGAAACCATGTATCATGTCATCATCATTTTGAGCAAGAGATAAGGAATAATCAAATACAATGCAAACAATGCAAACATTAGTTGTTAGATTGATACTCCCCCTGAACCTGTGTTCCTGATCTTTAGCTATCTTACAGTTTTTCTTATCAGAAGAGCATACGCGACTGTCTCCAGCAAAACTCGCGTGTATACGCGGCTTTAGTTCACTAAACCCACGTATGGAAAGTGAAACACTGAAAATTTCCACAACTTCATCTCCCCCTGAATTTGTACCACCTGTACCTTTCTTCTTCACATCAGATGCACTGTCAGAAATAAACATAACCAGAATTACCAAACCAACCATGGGAATCATCATACATTGCTCCCCCTGTGATGATACATTACTAATCCCTATAATGTATCTCACATCATCCTGCATTCATTATGATAAGTAAGCTTTAGAAGCAGATGACTGCAGTAGGGTCAATATTCCCTACGTTTCTGACCGGTCCTCCTTCTTTTTCCAACTTTGCTTGAAATTTCTTACTGTATGCTGGAAACTATCCAAATTCTCAAATCTATTCATCCTGCATTCCTTTTCTACATTTCCATACTTGTTACAAGCATAACATCTTGCGTGACCAGAAAAATAAGAATAGGGATCATAATGTGTCTTTCTATTCTTTCTTCTATTGCAATCAGCTGCTTTATGACCATACTTGCTGCATGAAAAACAATATCCCTTAAAGAAACCTAAGTACCTTTCTTAGTAGAATCTGTTGGTTTGTGACTGATACAATCTGCTTCTGCAATTCGCTGCAACATGCCCATAATTATGACATTTAGAGCATTCAAAATTATTGACCAAAGGAGGGAATGATTCCTTTTGAGAGTTCATGATTGCTGGTTGACCTTTTGTTTCTTTTAACACTTCAGACTTTGCATTGATATCCTTTGAATCTTTAGCACTTCCTTGTGAACTAGATTCTCCTTTAACAGTTTCATGAAAACCAAGACCAAATTTAACAGAGGGAGATCTTTGACTACTAAGAATATTGTTCAGAATCTTAGTACTATCTTGAAACCTCAAAAGTTTATCTTTTTCTTCTAATTTACCTTTTAGAATGTTTACCTCAACCTCCAAATTTTGGCATTGCTTCTTCATACATTCTTCTTTCCTTCTTCCTTCTTCTACTTGATCATTCAATTTTAAAATTTCTTCCTTCTATCCATTTTCTTGTTCTTCAAAAGTTTGTAAAAGTTCTTCATTCTTCTTATTAGATTTTTCCAGATCTTCTTTGAGGGAGATGATTTCTGCTTCAAATACTTTTTCTTCAAATGATTGTAGAAGTTCTTCATTCTTCTTGTTTGATGCTTCAAGATCTGCCTTCAGAGAGATGATTTCTTCTTCAAGTCCTTCACTTCGATTGGTTACATTACCGTACAACCTTTGATACTTGTCTATTTGTCCATTTAGTCTAGAGATCATATCCTTGTAGATATATTCTCTCTTATTAAATAATCTTTGTTGATCTTCAACTTTGATCTTGAGAAATGTTTCTTGATCCGCAGTATTACTTTCATTATCTTCACCATTGCATGCAAAAGAAAATAAATCCCAAGAACAACAATCACTACTTGTTTCATCTTCTTCATTTTCTGTTGCACATGTTTTCTGAGATATCTCCTTTCTTTGAGTAGCCTTCTTCTTTTTCTTCTTTCCCATTGTGACGGATCTCCTTCAAGCGATCAAGCTCCTTCAGAAGGACCTGCTCTGATACCAATTGTTGGGAAAAATACTGAGAGGGGGGGTGGGGGGGGGTGAATCAGTATTTAGAGCTAACTAATAAACTTTTTACTTTTTCTTTTCTCAAAACCCATACGCTACTTTAATGAACCCAAGTCGCGTATACACGTGGATATCCTCAATGAAACTTGCGTATTACCAGAGATCTTATTATGCATATAATTCTTTACTTAGATCTTTGCATCATTCATTCATTAGATGTTTAGTAAGCAGTAAACATGTGCAGTAAGAACAGAATAAATCATCACACATAAGCAACACACATGAACACCAAGATTTAAGGTGGAAACCCAATTCGGGAGAAAAACACCGCTGTCGTCATCTCAGTCTTAAATATTTATTATAAAGAAAACATCTTACAATAGTGTGTTGGCGCAGACTCATACCAGCACGTAGGCACCCACATGCAGAAGGCTACAACCTTCTCTCATTTACCAGCCTCTCCTGGAAGGGAGCTACTAACTCCTGCTCTCGTTTACCAACCTCTCCTGGAAGGGAGCTACGACCCCCTGCTCTCGTTTACCAGCCTCTCCTGGAAGGGAGCTACTACCCCCTGCTCTCATTTACTAGCTACCACTAGAAGGGAGCTACAACCCCCTCACTGAAGGCTTCGACCCTCAGCACCACTGCGGACCACGTTTCATCAATTTTCATACTGGATCCAACAGATTCCACACAACATATCTTGTAGGCCACTTTTCATCAGATTTTCAGACTGGACCCACTCCACACATTTAAGCTCAACATTCATCAAACTGAAACTTATAACCCCATTAATTCATTCATTGAATCATCAACCAATCAACCAAAAACTTGCTCTTCAATTAACATAATCAGCAGCATATTCATCATTCAAACAACCCAGTTCTGTATGAATACATCATTGATAAATAGCAGTAAAACAGCACAACAGATCAGATATTTCATACCACATACTTCAGCAAAACCCTAGATTCCATACACGCTTTTACTACACTTAACTTGCGTATATACGCGCTTTCTCAGAAACCAACTTGTGTATACTTTTGTGCATTCTTCAGAAAACCTTAACTGCCCATACGTGCTTTTCCTTAAGCAGACCCGTGTATACACGTGCTTTTACTGAAGCGAACCTACGTATACATCTGTAAATTTTCAGGACTATGCAGCTCTTCAGATCAGATAAACAACTCAGATTTCATCTTTCACTTCAGAGAGTATTTCGCCTCATCTCAGATCTAAACATTCCATGAACAGATCTAGGAAATACATATACATTTCAAATCTAGAGATCCCTCTTCATCGTTTTCTTCATAGGTGCATCACTAATTCAGATCTATCAATAAAGAACAGAGTTCATCCATGCAGATATACTTCAGAGTGAAGTATTCATTAAAACCCAGACACTTGCCCCCTTGCACTATTATTCTCTTCTCCTTTTATAGGTTTAGCCTTTATCAATACCATGAGTCAAAACCACTCAACATCCGATGGTATTCCTAGACGGGATCAAATAGATAATCCAGCGCTCAATACAATGGGTCAATACCATGGTCAAGTCCCCTGTTTTTATAAATTTAGAGCGCACTAGGGCATACGCGACTTGTCACGTACTTTTCCGCGTACATACGCTACTTCTCCTCTTCAAACCCGCGTATGCATTGTGACATACTTTGTTCAACATTATTCTGGCACTTTCTGAATTCCTTTCTTTTGCTACTTTTGAACTGATCTGTAGATACATCAAATTTACATCATTAACAACACATCAAGTTAGTTTCCATCAAGGACAACTTCATCAAGTAGGTTCCATCAAAGTCAACACATTGTATCACATTGCCAACAATCTCCCCCTTAATTCATCAAGTAGGTTTCCATCAAGGACAACTTCATCAAGTATGTTTCCATCAAGTACAATACGTTTCCATCAAGAACAACTTCATCAAATAGGTTGCCATCAAGGACAACACATTGCATCATATCACCAACAGTCTTATTTCATCAAGTAGGTTGCCATCAAGGACAACACATGCCAACACTGAGAGTATAGCAAGAGATAGAAATGCTTAAGATAAGTCATGAAAAGGACCTATCTAGAAAAAATTCACTGATTGAATAGTTTAGAGAATATCTTATCAAATATGAAGGAATTCCTACTGTAGAGGAATTCATAAACGAAGCATTGGCATTACGTGCCTTACTCTTAAAACAACAAAACCTATTTGTTTTACAAATTTGAAACATAATTCCACGTCTATAAATCAGTGAACAATTAAAAAATACAGTCATTGATCAAAGGATTGAGTTCAATAAAATTAATATCAAAATCTCTAATTATATTGAATGGCAAGATACAGAAGAAGGGAAAAAATCATATCTCCCAAAGATCAAGGAAACTTTCAGAGATATTCTTTTTACAGACTGGGATACACGAGTGAAACAAGCGGAATTAGCCATAGCCAGAGCAATAGGTATATCAAAGTATATGGTCAAAATGATTAACCATATAGTACATACTTCTGGGCTCATCAAAGAAGGAAATTTCAAATCTCTTCCTAATATCAAAGATTTAGAACAAATTTGGAAAGAAGTCAGTCAACTCAGGGAAGAAGCACTTATACAGCTAAAGAAAACTGATTGGGAAGCATACTGGCAGCTATTAGTCAAACCACACAGTCAAATTATGACACTGAACTATTTTCTAAACTCCATACAGAGAATACAATCGCTTTTATTGGACGCCATATTTTCTGCACAAATGAAGATAGAGTTTGGCAAACCTCCACAATTTCAACTGATGTCCGACATTTTTGAGCAAAAAAAAAGCACAACTGGAAGTAACTTATCATCTGGCATGATTATTAGTTTGTTTGTTTTATATAAATTCAATTTTTAGTGAATAGATACTAAATATGAGGAAGGTTGTTTGGAACCACCTCATAAGATTTTTTGTATAATATTTTTGTAGGTAATTAGCATAGTATTTAAACCCTTCTCATGCATTTAGAGAAGGGTCCGGAATTTTATTGAGAACATTTGCAAAGAATGTTTAATTGTAAGTAATTTTGTGGATGTCTTGATGAAATAATGGAACACAACCATTTCAGTTACATATCATTTTGTTGATCATTGTTGATGCACTTTTGTATTCTTTGAAAGACTTAGTGATATATGAGTTGAATGTGGCCTGTCATCATTGATCAGATGAACAAGACAGTACACATCTGGCACTATTATCATGTATGCTAGTTTTGTTTTTAATATTAGTGATGAATCCAGCTTTCATGAATGATATATGAAATCAATTGTTTTTATCTGAAATATCAGTTGCACTACTATACGATATAAAGATAGAAATTGATTTGTTTTTGTATATGATCATCAAATATATGCTATATGTTTCTCACTTTCTTTTTGTTAATTGTTTTTCAAGAGAATCATCTTACAAAGTAATAATTCTATTAAATCTGTGATGATCTTAATCATCACAGATTGAATAGATATCATTTTAGATCGCATCGAATTAGTATTACCCCGGGTTAGATTAAATTAGTTTCAATTTCAAGTTTTGCATGTTAGAACAAATTTGTTTTAGTTTTTCTTAATTCTTCATGTAAATCTTTTGAGAGAAACCCAACAATCAAACAAAAACCCAACTCTAGGAAACTGGTCCCATTATATCCAGTTAGAGCCACTATTCCAAATGGAAAAGGAACTGTCTTAAGGTCCGAACTGGGTGGTTATCCCCCTCGTTGTTGCCACAGATTTCTGAAGCCTCAACATTTTTGGTGCTAGAACGAGGGCAGACTATGAATGGCACATAAATCTAAACCTCAAAATATAATCCCTCATAAGAGTCGATCTCCCCAAAAGTATCCTACAACTTCCCGATCAAATTCTAAATCACCGACTCAAAAATCGGAAATTGCAGAAACTTCCCCTTCATCTCCTCAAATATTTCATCAATAATCTACTTCAGAATTCACTCCTCAGTCTCTCGATGTTCAGTCTCTAATTCAGAAATTA
Organism: Pinus albicaulis; assembly: GCA_034641835.2. NCBI lineage: Eukaryota > Viridiplantae > Streptophyta > Pinopsida > Pinales > Pinaceae > Pinus > Pinus albicaulis. The sequence goes on along the minus strand of JAXQQM020077922.1, from coordinate 120,323 downwards.
GAAGGAATATCTATTTCTGCTGAAAAAACTATTAACCCTGAAATTTCTGAAGAAAGTGTTATTTCTCTATTTAAAGAAACTGGTATATTAACTAGATCCAAAAGTGAGAAACTCAGAATTCCACATTTTGAATTTCCAATTGAACCAGTTCGTAAAAAAAATTCAGTATCCAGATTTAAATCAAATACAAGTGAAGTTACATCAAATTTTCCTTTGGTTACTTCCTCATATTCTCTTACCCATTATGCATCTTCTCAGTCTTCCATTTCCTCTAGTCAAACAATTAGTGCTATTACAATTAGTGCTATTCCAGTTGTAAGTTCTTCATTCATTCCCCCTACTTCTGGATCTACTTCGGTACCTTCACAAACGTCTAATCCAATTATGGCCACTCAACCTTTGACGAATCCTGGTGCTGTATTGATAGCAAATCCACATCCTCTTCCAGATCATCCAGAAAAATGGTTACCTAAATATAATCCTGATGATGGTCTTCCTGCTGAAGAACACATCAATAATTTTATGTTGGCCGTGAATCTTAATGGAGTTTCTCATGAAGATATTGCAGTTAGATTGTATCCCTATACTTTACAAGGATCTCCAGGATCCTGGTATTTTCACTTCCAGTAGGATCTATAGCTGATTGGGCAACTTTCGAGCAAGTTTTTATTGCAAAATTTTGAGATGATAGAACTATTGCATCCTTGATTAACACTCTTTCCAATCTTAAAACAAATTCAGGGGAAAGGATCAAAGATTTCAACTCCAGATTTAACAAGTTATTAAACAAAATTCCTACTACTTCCAAACCTGTTGTTGATGTACAAATAGAGTGGTATATTTCTTCTTTACCTTCTAATATAGATATTTTTTTAGATAGAGCTGGTAAAGATACCCTTTTAGATAACATGAAAGAAGCTCTCCCTGTAGAGAAAAAAATTTTAGCATTAGAAAAAATGTTAAGAGATAGAAGACAGGAAATCCAAGAAAGTGACATTTAGTCAAGATTCTAAAAAGAAAGTCTCAAAAGATCCATTTGATCTTGAAGGTCTTCAAAAAGTATTAAAGACTATGTCAAATGATATGATTGAAATAAAGAAACAGGTTTCTGAAACTTCAGCTCCTAAGAAATCAATTCGTCCATTTAAGAAAAACCCTTCTTCAACATCTCAGCCTCCAAATGTGATTTCAAAAGCTGAATCTGATCAAGATACTGAAGATCCCTCGCCATCTGAATGAGAATCAGAGTCTGAGGAATAAGTTGAACTGAATGGGTTATGGGATTTCATTCTTCCTTCAGAAGAAGAAAGAGAATTTATTCCTATATCTACAAGAATTAAAACTTCTTCTGATTCAACTATATCAAATCAAAAACAGAAAGCTCTCCCCACCAAGGAGAAAACAGCTGTCAAAAAATCTAAAACTGTTCAGAAAGATTTTATTCCACCAGATCCTAATACAAATTCTAAAACTTTTATAGTTTCAGATACAGTGAAATATAATATAGTAAAATATATGAAGAAGATCAAAGCAAATATTTCATTACGTGAAATGACCAAACTCAAACAACAATAGAAAATTTTTCTTAGAGAACTTAAGGCAATCCCTGTAGATCCTATACAATCACTAGTTATAACTCAAGCTTCAAAAGATATGGGAAAACCTCCATCATCTCCAAAAAAAGTAAATTCCAATGATTTAGTCTTAATTGTTGATAGATCTATTTCTCACACTCCTCCTTTACTTTTGACTTATGATGTTTTTAACAAAAATGTTCATAATTGTCTTATTGATTCGGGAGCTTCTTCAAACATTATGCCAAGAACAATATGTACAAAGTTGAACATCACTCCTCAAAAATCGGTTGTACATATAGTTCAATCAGATATAACAAAAGTAGAAGTCATTGGAGAAATGTTGTCAGTATCCATTAGATTATCATCCAATCCAAAGGTACTACAAGTAATTGATATTTTGGTTGCAGACATCCCTGAATTTTATGGTCTTATTCTAAGCAGAGATTGGCTTGAAAAGTTACATGGATATTTTGCTACTGATTGGTTACACGTGGCTACCATATAATGGAAAACCAAATCAAATCATAATTGAACGTGAAAAAATTATGAAACATACAATTACAAAACTAAAAGGAACAAACGAGCCTGTAGCTTTCACTAATAAAATTATAGGAAATTATTCAGCTGAATCATTTCTTGGATCATTCAATGCTAAGGTTTCACCTTTTCCAATAAACACTACTATTTCTCAAATTGAAAAATATTCTCAAACTGATGCTTCTAAATGTGTTAATCTCAGAGATCAGATTCCAAAACAGTCTTTATTTTGGACTCTATACTTTGATGGTTCAAAATCAGAAGATGGTGTAGGAGCAGGTTGCATTTTAATCAATCCACAAGGAGAGAAAACAATGCTAGCTTGTAGACTTGAATTTCAATGCACTAATAATACCATCGAATATGAAGCATTGATACAAGGCCTATATAAAGCTATTGGATTAAATGTTAAATATCTGCAAGTATATGGAGATTCTGAAATAATTGTTAGAAAAGTCAGAAATACAATTCATTGTATTTCTAGACATTTAAAACATTATCAAACTTTAGCTCAGAATATTACTTCTCATTTTACTGCATTTAATATCTCCACAATTCCTAGATTACGAAATGCAAGTGTTGATTTACTTGCTAATGTAGCATCTAGACTTATACCATCTGAAGAATTTAGCCTAGACAGATTTTCAATTGAGTTAATTTTTAGGCCTTCCATTCCTGACAATATAACAAATTGGAGAGTATTTAACAATGATGCAGATATACTAGACTTTCTTACATCAGATAGAGCTTATGAAGGTCAAATTATAGATGAACATGAACATGATTCACAGATTAAAAATAAACAAAATTCAAATCCAATTCCTAAATCTATAGTCAAAATGGAAGATCTCTATGATTTGAAAGACAGGTTTAAGAAGACTACCGATTCAAAAACACAGAGTTATACTCTAAAATTTGAATTGATTAATCTTGGTACATTAGAAAAACCTCAGAATATCAACTTAGGTCCAGGGATAATTTTAAGAACCCCCCTAAATTTATATATATATAAAATAGGCGAATCCCCATGATACATAGGAAAAATGGAAGGCGATTTTATTAATAATATAATATGTATATATAATTTTTTGGCGAATCTCTCACGAGATTATATTATCCTGTAAAATCATGGCGAATCACTACTACAAAATGGTGAATCATTGTCTAGTGGAGTTCGGAGTGTTGGTTCCAATGAAGATATGGTAATTGAACCAGGAGTAGAAGGAAGAGAACCACCAAGACCAAGCATGGCACATGGTGACTCGTGAGGGAAGTAGTTCTCGTGTAGTTTGGAAAACACATTCTTCTAGTTCTGCTAAGCGTAGTGTTGTTTGTCATGCTACTACTAGCACTGATATTGAGGTTGGAGAGGAGTTTGAGGAAAGGTAGCAGTGGTGGAGAATTACAAAGAGTACTCCATGATGGGCTCCATTTTTCCCTTTGGTATTTGTGCCTGCAAGACCTTCTGTCCATTGAACCAACAATTAGCCGTTCAACCAACAATCAACTTGACTGAGTTGATTATGTACGAGTCAACTTAGACTAATATTCAAAACTATGCTTTGCACTATCCCATATTTATCACATTAATGCTACACAACATTGTGCATTTGCACCTAACTCTCAATAATTCTTTTCCAAGAAAAATCTATAATAAGAAAAATATTTTACTATATTCTAAAAGGTGAAAATGTCGAAATCATGCCACAAAGTGAAAGGAAATAAAATATCTTTCCTCAAACCACCAAATATATAAAGAAAACAATAATTATTATAATAATAGAACTGGATCTATCGATCTATCGATATATGCATGATATGAGAACCATAAGCATTCAAGAGACTAATTTCAAACTCAACAAAATCCTCTAAACAAGCAACAAACAAACCACTAAAATTTTCAAAGATATTAAGGCTAGACATTAACACAATTTCATGTACTTGAATAAGCCCATTGTTAGCTCCTGTCAAAAAGCAGAATGTAATAGAACCTGTGAAACAAGGAAAAGAATGATATAAGTTTTCCCATTCTCCTCTCCCCTATTGTGCACTCTGTCACGTAGGACCTTCAGCCTCACTTCAAACTTTCAAGCTATCCAAAAAGTTAAACAAAACATGCTCCCATAAATAAAGTAGGGGTAGCTCCCTTTAAACCAAGTGAACAAGTAATTTAAAATTTAAATGAAGACAAGGTACATAGAATACCCATTTGAATCAGATGGGTTAAGAATAAGTAGTTTTAAATCTTAAGCATGAATGCCATTATGCGTAGGGGATATCTAAAATTTAAATACTATAAGCCCACTACTCCATTTGCATTTGTTGATTCACAGATATAATACAATTGACGCCTGACAAGAAAAAGCTATCCTTCGAGCATGTTACGAGACATTCCATCAAAATTGGAACATGTAGACAAAATCAAGCAATTTATGCTCATTGCTATGGGAATCAAGACCATTGTAACATGAGAAGGAAAATGGGTGCTAACAAAATGTATCAAGTTCAAAAAGTGATCTCAGCCATGCCAGAGAAAGCCTCCTTATCAATGACTACATGCTAGTTGAGTCAATCCACTTTATGAATGTGGGATAGACTGAGAAATACACTAAAGTGAAATAAAGCATAAAAGCGTAAAATAATCAAAAGTCAAAACAACTATATTATTGTCCATGTCTAATGTGTAATTGACCATGATCAAGCTATCATTACTTTAAGAGTGCCCTTAATGATTAATCTACTAACCACACCAAGCTTAGGTCCTGTGTTGATCCACTGTTCCATTGACTAAGCTTTGAGATATTTTTGATGCATAATTTTACCCCCAGTGGGGGTAAAATTATGAACAAATCCTACAGTCTGCCAATCAAAGTATGCAGAGCACTCTGGGGAGAAAAGTGTATGAATTTTAAGATAATATGTCCTTCCCAGTCCTGGAGTTGGAAATTGCTTGGTTGCATTTTGCATGCGTCCATTCTTGATGCGTATCATTGAGGAAGAAAATTTCCTCTTCTAAAAATCCAAATATCTTGATCGAAATGGCTTTGAGCATCCATGTGATTTATGGTGAATCATAAGGCCTTCATTGATAGTATTAACGCATTCAATGCGAAGAAATAAGCCTCGCCTCTTGTTCAAATCAGGTTCCATAATTTTCACCTGGACATATAATAACCATCTTTGTTAAGGGATGGTTGAATATATTTTAATTTGTAAATGAAATTAGCACAACATCTACACAAAAAATAATGATAATAGTCTGATCATGATCAGATCTTCTGTTTAAGCCCCGACAGTTAGCTCAATTTGTCGAGGTCCCATTGCTAAAGCACTTCGCCATTGGGAGGTCACAGGGTCAATTATCATCGACGCCCTCGAGGTTAGGCTCTGATTAGTTTGGCCAGCGGGATGTGATCCCTACGGGTGGATCTACCCAGATTTTCCTCGGGTAAAAAAAAATGATCAGATCTGTTTATTTCAACTCCTTAAAATCTCGTTGTTGTTGAAAATATGAATGAAACATAAAGCATTATTGGCATCTTAAGATGTTTACATGGCTGAATTTTCTGATCTGTGCAGAATCAATCCCTGCATTAAAAAACTATTTAACTGAAAACAGAATCACAAAATAAAACTCTTTAGACTTTTTTTATTTGGATGCCTCACCTCTTTGGGATAAGGTGGTGGAGGGAAAAGGCGATTTCAGTCATAGACAATGTCATCATCGTGATGTTCTGCCTTATCAAAGGACCAATTTCCAACAGTAAATGATAGACCATAATGTAAAAGAATATTTTTGACATCAACCGACTTCAACACAAGTTTACATACCTAAGCTGCACCAAAAGAATACCCATACATTTCACTAATCCAACCTTGTCCATAAATATCTCCAGTGATTTCAGTTGCCCAATGTGCTCTGTCAGCTCTAACTTCTTCATTTTTATGAAGCCAGAATGGTGCAAGAGTTCGAAGATCATCGATGTGCATAATAATAACACCACCAAGTTTTTCACAAGCTTCTAGATGCCTTGTGTGAATTTGTGCAAGCTCATTATCACAGCCAATGAGGTACCTAGCATGGCATTAACATACATCCATGTATCAATCAATCACTCAAGCAAAACAAAACTCAAACCTTGAGAAAGTTATCAATAGTCACATTATTATACTATATGAATTTCCTGATCTGTGCAGAATCAATCCCTGCATTAAAAAACTATTTAACTGAAAACAGAATCATAAAATAAAACTCTTTAGAATTTTTTTATTTGGATGCATCACCTCTTTGGGATAAGGTGGTGGAGGGAAAAGGCGATTGCAGTCATAGACAATGTCATCATCGTGATGTTCTGCCTTATCAAAGGACCAATTTCCAACAGTAAATGATATACCATAATGTAAAAGAATATTTTTGACATCAACCGACTTCAACACAAGTTTACATACCTGAGCTGCACCAAAAGAATACCCATACATTTCACTAATCCAAACTTGTCCATAAATATCTCCAGTGATTTCAGTTGCCCAATGTGCTCTGTCAGCTCTAACTTCTTCATTTTTATGATGCCAGAATGGTGCAAGACTTCGAAGATCATCGATGTGCATAATAATAACACCACCAAGTTTGTCACAAGCTTCTCGATGCCTTGTGTGAATTTGTGCAAGCTCATTATCACAGCCAATGAGGTACCTAGCATGGCATTAACATACATCCATGTATCAATCAATCACTCAAGCAAAACAAAACTCAAACCTTGAGAAAGTTATCAATAGTCACATTATTATACTATATGAATTTCCTGATCTGTGCAGAATCAATCCCTGCATTAAAAAACTATTTAACTGAAAACAGAATCATAAAATAAAACTCTTTAGACTTTTTTTATTTGGATGCCTCACCTCTTTGGGATAAGGTGGTGGAGGGAAAAGGTGATTGCAGTCATAGACAATGTCATCATCGTGATGTTCTGCCTTATCAAAGGACCAATTTCCAACAGTAAATGATAGACCATAATGTAAAAGAATATTTTTGACATCAACCGACTTCAACACAAGTTTACATACCTGAGCTGCACCAAAAGAAGACCCATACATTTCACTAATCCAACCTTGTCCATAAATATCTCCAGTGATTTCAGTTGCCCAATGTGCTCTGTCAGCTCTAACTTCTTCATTTTTATGAAGCCAGAATGGTGCAAGAGTTCGAAGATCATCGATGTGCATAATAATAACACCACCAAGTTTGTCACAAGCTTCTAGATGCCTTGTGTGAATTTGTGCAAGCTCATCATCACAGCCAATGAGGTACCTAGCATGGCATTAACATACATCCATGTATCAATCAATCACTCAAGCAAAACAAAACTCAAACCTTGAGAAAGTTATCAATAGTCACATTATTATACTATATGAATTTCCTGATATGTGCAGAATCAATCCCTGCATTAAAAAACTATTTAACTGAAAACAGAATCATAAAATAAAACTCTTTAGACTTTTTTTATTTGGATGCCTCACCTCTTTGGGATAAGGTGGTGGAGGGAAAAGGCAATTGCAGTCATAGACAATGTCATCATCGTGATGTTCTGCCTTATCAAAGGACCAATTTCCAACAGTAAATGATAGACCATAATGTAAAAGAATATTTTTGACATCAACCAACTTCAACATAAGTTTACATACCTGAGCTGCACCAAAAGAATACCCATACATTTCACTAATCCAACCTTGTCCATAAATATCTCCAGTGATTTCAGTTGCTCAATGTGCTCTGTCAGCTCTAACTTCTTCATTTTTATGAAGCCAGAATGGTGCAAGAGTTCGAAGATCATCGATGCGCATAATAATAACACCACCAAGTTTGTCAAAAGCTTCTAGATGCCTTGTGTGAATTTGTGCAAGCTCATTATCACAGCCAATGAGGTACCTAGCATGGCATTAACATACATCCATGTATCAATCAATCACTCAAGCAAAACAAAACTCAAACCTTGAGAAAGTTATCAATAGTCACATTATTATACTATAGAATGACTGATCCCTAGTTTGAAAGCATGCAAGCTCATTGCCAAGGAGATAAATGGGATCCATAGCATGGCATTGACACATATCGGTGTACCAAATTATCACTAACACAAACGAAACTCAAACCATATGAACTAACTTACGGTTATTGCACTATATAATGACTGACCACTAATTAGAAAGCATGCTCATCCATGTTGTGTGCATAATATCAATTAATAGAAAATTTAAGGTAATTACTCATAATTAGCTGAAACAGGATGTCCACGCTCTGCACGAAATTCCCAAGGTGTAATGGGGCCTCTCATTATCATATCTGCATCTAAGCTGATTACAAATTCTGCATCTATTGATGCATGATTAAGCTAGTGGTATACAGCTACAGGTTTATTGATTGCAGGGTACCTGGTTCAACAATCATGACTGAGAAGGTTGATACAACACAAATACATGAATAATAACAATAATTAACTTTGCAACCAATAGCAAGAGTCCTTGTAATTAGAATTTTCTCCCAATTTTCTATTTTCCTGCCTAAATGATATTACCACAATGGTCCAAAAACCTCTTAATTCTACACCAAGGATTTCAAAAATCCATATATCGAGTCCAATTACTGTTTTTTCCTTTCATGCTCAAAACCAGTTATACTAGTTTGAGCATAATCCAACAATAAAAAATATCAAAATCACCAAGCAGATTGATATAAGAAAAAGCCTTATGTCCCTTCAATAAGGCAACATGAAGGCCGCTCAAGAAAAAGCCTTAAGAGCTCATTCCAGTGGTTGTGCTACTTTAAAAATAACAGAGATCTAAAGGCCAAAGGCATAAGTCTTACCAATCACCTGTCAAGGGATGATGACTCATTGAAGGTACATAATGTGTAGGTGCCAGATCATGTCCTGTGTAGGTCTTTAGTTTATCATGTGTACAACTAAGTAAGCGTGTAACCTGACCCGACTGCCCACTCAGATGGAAACTATGAAAAAATCCTACAGTCTGCCAATCAAAGTATGCAGAGCACTCTGTGGAGAAAAGTGTATGAATTTTGGGATAATATGTCTTTCCCAGTCCTGGAGTTGGAAATTGCTTGGTTGCATTTTTCATGCGTCCATTCTTGATGCGTATCATTGAGGAAGAAAATCTCCTCTTCAAAAAATCCAAATATCTTGATCGAAATGGCTTTGAGCATCCATGTGATTCATGGTGAATCATAAGGCCTTCATTGATAGTATTAACACATTCAATGCTAAGAAATAAGCCTCGCCTCTTGTTCAAATCAGGTTCCATAATTTTCACCTGGACATATAATAACCATCTTTGTTAAGGGAAGGTTGAATATATTTTAATTTGTAAATGAAATTAGCACAACATCTGCAGAAAAATTAATGATAATAGTCTGATCATGATAAGATCTTTTGTTTAAGCCCCGACAGTTAGCTCAATTGGTCGAGGTCCCATTGCTAAAGTACTTTTCCATTGGGAGGTCACAGGGTCAATTCTCCTCGACGCCCTCGGGATTAGGCTCTGATTAGTTTGGCCAGCGGGATGTGATCCCTTCGAGTCGATCTGCCCAAATTTTCCTCGGGTAAAAAAAAAATGATCAGATCTGTTTATTTCAACTCCTTAAAATCTCATTGTTGTTGAAAATATGAATGAAACATAAAGCAATATTGGCATCTTAATATGCTTACATGGCTGAATTTCCTGATCTGTGCAGAATCAATCCCTGCATTAAAAAACTATTTAACTGAAAACAGAATCATAAAATAAAACTCTTTAGACTTTTTTTCTTTGGATGCCTCACCTCTTTGGGATAAGGTGGTGGAGGGAAAAGGCGACTGAAATCATAGACAATGTCATCATCGTGATTTTCTGCCTTATCAAAGGACCAATTTCCAACAGTAAATGTCATATCTGTAGCTTCATACTCTGGTCAACGTTAATCTTAAAATTTGTTGATAGGAAAATTTAGCTCCATTTATCTTGAACAAGGGATGATTGGGGAGATCGTATTTTTGCCTAATATCCTTCAAAAACAATTGTATCATGTTACCAACATAATATACAAAACATCTATATGAACTGACCATGAAAAGAGGAACACTGTGATGTAATATGTTAAACCAAATTTCCACCTACGTCCTTGGAATCAATAGATGCCAAAAACTCATTTTCAAGTAGTTATCAAACAGGTTCAAACCACAGGGACTTTTGAACACATATTCCAATTTCAGAAACAACATTTGCATCAAAATTTCTACTTGGATTTGTAATATAGTAGTCTGTGAGTATTCCTCCCATTTTGCAGTTTGAAAGAATACAAATTAGTCACAAAGGTTTGTTAACATAAGAGGCTTCCCATCATCACTTACGCTTTGAGATAAGAATTGAATTTTTTGATCATACTCAGGCCTGTGTGATTGTGTAACTTGTCCTACTTCACCCTTTTGAAGTCGTGTTGGCATAAACAAACACTTTTTTAATAAGGGTGATAAAATTTGGGAGTGTTAGTCGTTTGACCCGATCTCCAAGGTCTATTATGAAGATGGGGTTAAAACAACCTAGTTTTCTCAAAGTATTCAACTTCTAAAGCAAATTCCATCATCATGTTCAACTCATCATTTGAGAAAATAGAATCCAGTTGAACTCTCTCATGAACTTATATGCTTCACAACATTTCAATACTAGAACAAGAACAATTGTACCATGTGTTACCAACATAATATAAAAAACATCTATATGAACTTACCATGAAAAGAGGAACACTGTGATGTAATATGTTCAACCAAATTTCCACCTACGTCCTTGGAATCAATAGATGCAAAAAACTCATTTTCAAGTTGTTATCAAACAGGTTCAAACCACAGATGGGGACCTTTGAATACATATTCCAACTGCAGAAACAACATTTGCATCAAAATTTCTACTTGGATTTATAATATAGTAGTCTGTTAGTATTCCTCCCATTTTGCAGTTTGAATGAATACAAATGAGTCACAAAGGTTTGTTAACATAAGAGGCTTCCCATCATCACTTACGCTTTGAGATAAGAAATGAATTTTTTGATCATACTCAAGCATGTGTGATTGTGTAACTTATCCTACTTCACCCTTTTGAATTCGTGTTGGAATAAACAAACACCTTTTTAATAAGGGTGATAAACTTTGGGAGTGTTAGTCGTTTGACCCGATCTCCAAGGTCTATTATGAAGATGGGGTTAAAACAACCTAGTTTTCTCAAAGTATTCAATTTCTAAAGCAAATTCCATCATCATGTTCAACTCATCATTTGATAAAATAGAATCCAGTTGAACTCAATCATGAACTTATATGCTTCACAACATTTCAATACTAGAACAACAGATCCGTGAGTAACCATGGCCACACAAGCTATACAAAATCTTGAATAAACCATTTCATTAGATAAAACAAAGATAACTCCAAGGAAAACTCTGGTTACTTCATGCATGATGTAGGAAATTACATTTATAATGAGTATATGTACAGTTGAGATCCTCTGTCAACAATCTGCGAAGCATTTTTAATCCTTAAAATTTTGGCCTCGAGTCCACTAACGCAAAAAATTCTTCCTAGCTCATGAGAATGCAATAATATTATCTGCACTCTTGATCTTGGTCTTTGGTGAAATATATGGACCCTTCGTGTCTTTTCTTGGTCCATTTCTCCACTACCCTAATCATCCTCTGTTCCATTCTACAAATATCTCCATAAGCTCCTGATCGAGCATGTCTGGGAAGATGATAAGCTTCAAAAATAAATTGCAGGTCTCTATATTCCAAGCCATCATGAACCAATTTCATAAATTATTGACCCATTTGTCAACCTATATGCATTTATGGAAAATGTATATATTTGGTTGATAATTGTTGAACATAATGCCAAAAAATAAATAAACTTATGACATGTTACAAAAATGTAACAACTTGTCATGCAATTGATATCCCATTTCCTAAAAGCACCATAGGAGCGCTTATCAACACGTTTGCCAAAGACTTGAATGCCTAGATAAGGAGTCCCAATTGGCTAGATGGAATCCTTCCTTACCTTTTTTTCCAGTCCACAGGAAGTTGAACATCCATTGCTTGATTTGGTTTAGAATGAATTTTGGGATCTTGGTAATGGATTCCTAGAAGACTGAAATGTTTTCCATTACAAACTTTACTAATACCATTCTTCCCCCAAGAGATAACCAATTATAGCACCACATGTTTGTTTTTTTTTTTTTCTACTTTTCTGAGTAGCCATATCTAGCTACTTTGGTTTGGAGCTTTTTGGAATCAGAGCTATTTATGTATTTGAAGACCTTTCCATACCTTATAGATTCATACAATTCCTTACAAAGATTAGGCCCCATAAGGTCAAAAAAGGAAAGGAAGAGTTTGACTGCCAAACTATCACGACCTAGACTTTTGTCTTTGGAAAAAAGCTTCATTACCCCTTTTATTTCGTCAGAGGAGATAGGGCTGCCTATTAGATCAACCTCCTCAATACTGAATATTTTTTTATAATTTTGGATAATTTGAAGTTGAGAGACAATGTTGGAAGAGCCCAGATATTTAAAAAGGGAAGAAAAGTATGACACTGCAATGACCTTTAAATCTTGTTGACTAGTGACAGTCTTACTATCATTCATCTCAAGCTCCTAGATAGAATATATATTCCTTTTGCGATTTGCATAATTATGAAAAAAATTCATGTTTCTGTCCCCCAACTTAATCCCAGTTTCCCTACTCTTGAGTCTCCAAGTATCTTTCTTCCATCTTCAAGATCTGCATTTTTCTGGTTTCCAAGAGACTCATTTCTGGGCTATTTTTGCTAGAAAGAGAGATTTTGAAAATATATGGGAGAAAATATCATATTCAAATTCTGAAGCCAACAAATCCCCTTTAAGCTCCACCTTCTTTTTCTTTTCCCAAATCACAACCTCCTTTTTGAGCTCCCCCATTTTTTTGAAAAGGGAGCCCATGATGAATGATCTATTTAAAACCATGTTTGTTTTCCAACAATCCTTCACTAGAGATCCAAAGGATTCATCTTCCATCCATGTGTGGTTAAATTTGAAAGGGTATATGTTACTGTGATTTTCAAAATCCAATTCCAAGAGAAGTGGCAAATGATCTAATATTTTATCTTGACATATCCAGGATCTATATCTCCCCACAATTTTTGCTAGCTGACCAGCCATTAAGAATCTATCAAGACGCTTGGCAATACCTTCCACACCCATTCAACCATTTCTCCATATGGGAGCTAATGGAAATGAAGTTATATCCTAGAGGTTGTGGTTCTACAACAACTTTGAAAAATATGAAGCCAGAGGATTTGAGTGGGCGCGAGATCCCCAAGACTCCCCTAGTGAGATAGTGAAGTTAAAATCACATGATAATGGAGGGAATGGTCCCCTAGCAGTCCACTGGATTGAAACTTATCCCAAAAGTCTTGCCTCTCCCCATAGGGTCCATCACAATTTACTAACGTGATCGGAAGGGGGGAGCCCCTTAAAAATCCTTCTAAAATAATGCCAACAAAAGAGGAGGCTTGAAAAGAGGCATACTTTGGATTCCATAAGGAGAGGAGCCCTCCATATAGACTAATGGAATCCATAGAAGCGAAATAGCACCCTGGACATAGATTCCAAAATGCCTCTCTAGCCTTCACCCTCAGGACCATAGTTTCTTGTAGAAATATAATAGAGGGTATGTGGATTTATATCAATCTTTTGAGGGAAAGGAGTTTGGAGGCTCCCCCAACCCCCCTAATGTTGAGAAACAAGATAATAATTTGGGAACATCCTTATAGGGTGGATGTGCTCTAAGGGCCTTGGAGACAATTTCCTTATCAGTAGGGGGAGGCAATCTTAATCCACCCCGAATAAATTCAAGAGGGTTTCCCTCTCTAGCCATAGATTTTTTGTTAATATTTTTCTTTCTGATGGTAATTTTTTGGAATGGGGGATGGTTGTTCAATGGATAAGAGTTCAATAGGGCATGTCCCATAAAAAGTAGGAATGGGCATGATATTGAGGACATCCTTGTAAGAAGGTGTTGAAAAAATATTTTAAGGGGATGAGAGGAAGTGGAGAGCCTTCAGGAGACGAAATGTTGGGAAAATAATGTTTTTGAGGTGAGGTCATTTCCAGCCACCTAAGATGTATCAATTAAAGAACTATTATTAGAGAAAATTGATGGATCGAGGGAGTTGGAAGAGGAAGAGGCTAGGTTAATTTTTAAGAGCACGAAGATGGGATAACCATTAGATATCAAAACAAGATTTTCCCAGAGTCCTATGGGTTTATTTACTATCTGGTTAGAAGGAATCAAATAAACGTTTTCTATATTTGAATCAGTGGTTGTGAGAGGCTGTGGAGTATTTGAGATGTATTTTTGGAAGGTTTTGAGTTGGAAAATGCATTATTTTATAGACTATGAATAAGCATAAAATATTCAATTGATAGGAATGGAATGGGGGAACCAACATAAATGAGAGACTTACAAGCCTGTTCATCGCTTACAGGAGGTAATTGTCGAAATTCCTTTGACATATCCATTTGCGGCGACATGCATTTGGCTTGCTCGAATTTCGAGATGATCCTTTGCGGTTGAAGCCCTCGAGAGGATTCCCTCACTCATACTCAGAAAAGTATCCTTTTCCAGATATTTTTAACCCTTTGCCTGAGCTTCCTCCACGACCAAAGAAACATACTTTCCATTTTCCATCATGGCTGAAGACAATTGAAAACCTGTCCTTCATGTGAATAAGCACTTGCCCAGCTTCGTTCGTGGCCTTCTTCTCCACAGCACTTCTTCCATAATCTTTAATACTTTCAACCATCTCATTGGAAGTCTCATCATCAATCTCAAATCCAGCAATTGCAGATTTAAAATTTAATACTACTCTCTTTGTCTCATTTTTCAGAATTTTTCTTATGCTTGGCCAAGTGTCTGGAGATGCAAACTCAAGAAAATATGCCACCGCTTCAGCGAGTGCTTTAGTAAGTTGTGCCTCAGATTTACTTATAATCTCAGACAATTGAGTAGCACATAGAGATGTCGCATAAGAATCAATATCTTGCTTATCTTTCTCCGAAGATTTGGATAGCACATAGGGATATGACCATATAAAAACTTGCCATCATACCTTCAAAAGACCAGCATCATTGACCAACCAAAGCGAGCATAGTAGGCTTTATGGGAACCAGTCAAGCATAGAAAAAAGCTCCAATGACTGGAACAGGTGAAATGTGAAGAGGACTCTGACGAAAAATTCCTATCACATATGCCTCCAGGAGGAGAAAACCAGCATAAAACCCATGCTCCAAAGAAGGTCCAGCATCATATTTACCAAAATTAGTTGATCCCCTGTAGAAAGCACACATTTGTGAGCAGGCTCATTTGATCCCAATTGAAAACCCACTGCATCATCCTTCCAAACTCAAAAAGACAGTCTGGCTCGCTTGTTCCAAATATTTGAATCCATCAACAGGGGCTTGATATATGTCCAATGATGATCCACATGAATCTAGAGAGGCACCCCCAAAATCCCAGGCTTCAGATAGGAGAGGACCCAGTAAAGGAAGTACAGAAAGGATCTGACTTGTAAGGAGCTCCAAAATCACATATTATCCATATACTATAGGGCCAAAGACTGTGGTCTAGAGTGCAAGTGATCCATCCAAAAAATACTGATACACCATTACTGAGGCCTTCCAAGAGGGCAATACATCATTAACCTGAGTCCAAAAGAGAGGTCTATCTCGCTTGTCTAATAATACCAACACAGAGGCATAAAGAACAAAATATAGCTGGCTCACTTGTTCCAAAAAGATTACCCTCTGTTGCATCCGAAAAGTATTTACAGGGTCGTTTTCAATTTGATCAATAGGCCCGAGACAACATCTATCCCATGTGCCCAGCAAAAGGTACCTCCAGAAGTTGTATACACCCTTGTACCCAGCATAAGATACCTCCAGAAAAAAGACCTGGCTCGTGGAGAAGATCTGGTGTTATTGCTCCTAATAAAATCACCCATCAACTGGTCCAGAAGGAAAAATTTGCTTTGTTGCATACAGAAAAAGCCAAAAAGTACCTGTAAACAAGAAGTTGAGCAAGGTAATGTACAGCAGCCCCATAGTTATGGTCCTACAAAGAGATTCTAAAGGAAGCCCTTTCCCTATTCTCACTGAAATGACTGTGATAAAACCAAATGCATGATCCAACCCCATTTTTGATAGCCTATCCGCCCCCCTGTTTAAAATCTCTGTATATATGATGGAGAGGAGCTCACTGAAAGAGTGATAGAATGCGGTTTAACCAGGTCAGTATCACAGCACAGCACCCTTCCAAAGCCCTACAACGTAGTAAATCGGGGGCGAATGCTCTTCCAAAACCCTGCAAACGAGTAAATCAACAGCACAGCGCCCTTCCAAAACCCTGCAACTTAGCAAATCGGGGGCGAATGCTCTTCCAAAACCCTGCAATTTAGTAAATCGGGGGCGAATGCTCTTCCAAAACCTTGCAAACGAGTAAATCAAGAGGCGAATCCAGCGTTTCATATTTTATGCGCCATTATTTTTTTGGGCTAAAAAATAATAATTAATTATTTTTAAAATAATTTTGGGGCTAATTATACAAAACTATACAAAAAGGTTTTATATAAAAAATTCGCCCCTCCAAAATCTAAAACCCCTTAAATTTCGCCTTTGGGCTAAAATTCGCCCTAAAATTTTCCCACTGTCGAGCGCACTTTCACGAAGTACCACGATCGACAAGTTGTTGGCTCGTCCGTATTAGCTATTACGTGCAATATTACGGGTGGAGGTCGAGGGTTCTATTTGCAGTGAGGGACCGAGAAGGTAACACAAGCGAACGAGCAAATGGGCAGTTCGGTGATGGTGGGACAATTGTGGGAAGATTAACGTGATTCACGACAGCAGAAGGGGATACAAGACACAGTGGGTACGGTGAGGCAACGAAGAAACAACGAAACACGATGGCAGTTTGTTGGATGAAGGCAGCGGATGCACGGATGCGGGGTCCGTAGTAATTTACCCAATGTTTATTTACGTAGTGTGGGTGGCAGTGGCAAGAGAAGTAGTTAACGGTGATGGCAAAGGAAAAATGTCGGTGCAGTGGGGAAAGTGGGTGGGAAAAAAAATGTCACGAAGTGGTGCCAGTGTAGCGGAAGGGGGTACGGAACCAGTGGGGTGGAAGAAGGGGATACGAACCGGGAAGGAGAAAAAAAATACATGTGTTTGAAAGGGGAGGATCGACCACTTTGATACCAAATGGAGTGTAAAAACTCAGATAAACAGAAATATGTATATTTATTATTGATAAAAAGATGAGATAGTTTACAAATGGAGAAACCAAGGCTTTAATACAGCCTTATAGTGTCTCTTGGTGAAGGGGCATGATCTTTGATCATGCCCTTTTGCCTAATAAAACCTAAGACAACTTAAGACAATTACATTAAATATTAATTAATAATTTGTACATAACATTGTCGATGATCCAATATGCGGTTTTCAAAACTATGTTTGAAGGATTTTGATTATTTAAAATTGGTATCAAAGTAGAAACAACAAACCTTGGTATTCACGGTTCTCAAATATAATGTCCACTTGTAAATTAAATACTTATATTCCAACATTAGTTGAAGTGTATTTTTAATGTGTGTGAGGAAGAAGTGTTGTGAGGGAGAACAGGTGTGTGGAGCAAAGAACATAGACTCTTTTCCAAAATGTTTCGTACCTCCACATGAATTCTCCTTTCGCACATTTTTTTTACACACCTCCCTCATGCACAACACTACATATTAATCAATTAATTGGTAGCTTTGGCTAATTAAATTTTGGGCCATGAAAAGTTTGGTTTACGTGTATATCGGGTGAAAAATAACAGTGGGTGATTAATTATCCCCACTACTATGTCGACGTGGGCTTGTTTTATTTCATATCAGGATGCAAATGAGTCATAGAAAAACTATTTTGATGATGATCCAATGTGTGTTTTTCAAAACTATGTTCGATGGCTTTGATCATTTAAAAATTGTATCAAAGTAAAAAAAAATGAATCTTGGTATTCATGGTTCCCGAATACTATGTGCATTTTTTATCTCACATTTATGAATTAAATATTTACTGTCCAACATTAAATGAAGTACTTTTTAATTGCATGTGAGGAAGAAGTGTTGTGCGGGAGAACCAGTGAATGGAGCAAGGAACAAAAATTTTCTTCCGCAATGTTTTGTACCTCTGCACACATTTCTGCACAGTACATATTAACTAATTAATCAACGATTTTGGCTTCTTAAAGTTGGGGCATGAAAAGTGGGCCATTAATTGTCCCCACTACTATGTTGACGTGGGGTTTGTTTTATTTGATATTCTTGAATACTAAGTACATTTGTGATTTCACATTTGTCAATTAAATAATTATTATCCAATATTAAATGAAGTGTCATTTTAATGCATATGAGGAAGAAGTGTTCTGCGGAAAAACAAGTTTCTAGAATAAGGAAAATAATTTTTCATCTGCAATTTTCATATCTATGCATACAGTCCCCCTCCACACACTTCTTCTGCACACCTTCCTCCCGCATAATACTACATATTAATCAATTATCATTAGTGTTTTTGGCTTATTAATGTATGTGAGGAAGAAGTGGTGTGCGAGAGAACGGGTGTTTGGAGCAAGGAAAATAATTTGTTTTCTGCAATGTTTCATTCCCCTGCATAAATTCCCAAACACTACGTGTTAATCAATTAATTAGAGGTTTTGTCTTATTAAAATTTGGGGCATGAAAATTTTGGGTTATGTGTATATCACATGTGAAATAAGGGTGAGCGATTAACTATCCCCACTACTATGTCGATGTGGGCTCATTTTATTTGAGCTTTCTGAATAATATGTGAATTTTTTATTTCACTTTTGTTAATTAAATAGTTATTATCCAATATTAAATTAACTTTATTTTTAATGTGTATGAGGAAGAAGTGTTGTATAGGAGAACAAGTGTCTGGAACAAGGAGCATAAAATTTCATCTGTAATGTTTGTACTTTCGCATGCATTTTTCTTCACACCTCCCTCCCACATAACACTACATATTAATCATTTAATCAACAATTTTCATTTATTAAAGTTGGGGAATGAAATTTTTTGTTTATGTGTATATCGAGTTTTTATTATTTAGTATCTACTACATATCATGAATAAATAATTAACATATAATGAATAATATGTTGTCATTAGTTAATATCTAAAATATATCATGAAATTTTAAAAGGTAATGTGACGATTCTAACCAATGATTCTATTTAAATTGTCCGCGGGTGCATTGGTCGCTTATTCAAAACACGTTCAAAATAAGATATCATGAAGAGAATGTCATCAATAGTAGTATCTAATACATACCTTAAAATTTTAAAAGGTAGTGTGACAATTGTAATCACTAGTTCTCGTTATTATCTCCATAGGTGCATCAAACAGGTGTTTATCATGTAGTTTTTAGCATGCATGTTGCCAACACATGTTCGGTTACTTTTCAGAGAAGCTCGTTACAAAAATATTTGTTCTCCAAATTGTATGGTGGTCGTTATGGTAGTTTCGTGACATTGGATATTTTCTATAGAAGATGTATGGTTGTGTATTGCGGAGTTCATTTGTAAAGTCGGAAACAAGTTCATTCTGAATGCAAGTGAAAAACATGTAACATGTTTGTCGAGTAAATGGGTCCTTCCTTCTATATATGAGTGATTAGAGAATTTACATAATGTACATTACAGTCATGTATCAATGAGGTTTACATATCAAAAAGTGGATAATGTGTGAGTACTTAAAACGTTTATACAATATACATTATTGCCACGCAGAAGTTAGGTTTGAATCTCTTTTGTACTATGATTTTATAAATTTTTCTATGAGATGTTAATTGATGAGAGACTTAAATTAATTTTCATTGGGGGGAAAGGGGGAGGAGGGTAGGGGCACATCACAAAATATGTCCTTAGGAATTCTTTCCTAGGTCATTTTTTTTTATGTTTGAGGTGAACAATTTCTTGTCTAGGCTATATTGTGGTCATTTTGTTGGTTGCATTATGTGACTGATTTTTTCTCTAAGTTAAGTGGCAACTTTTAGCATGAAAATATTATCGGTTTCCTAGTTGTTGTACTTTATCTAGGTGCTTTTGTTTTTTAACTATATTTTTATTATTAGGAGCAGTAATATGTTTTATGCTTATTATTGTTGTAACACCCCTTATCAAAAATCCATGTAATAAAAGCTAATAAAGGAAAAATAATAATCATGGTCATGGGACACATATTTCAAGTTGAATGTTGGGAAAAACATCATATTAAGGGCGTTCATATGGTTTATGATGGTTATGGAAATTGGAAAAGGAAATGGCTAAGGATTTGGAAAGGCAAAGTGGCATTTATTGGCATTTATTTATCAAAACAATTGAAAATAGGAGAAAAGGAAGGTGAAAGGTCACAAGTTGCATGTGAGGATGAAAATGAAGGAAAATAATGAAAAATTGAAGAAAGTAAAGGCCTCGTTAATAAAAATGATACCAAGGATCAGTTCACAGACTTTTTTCAGTTCAGTTTTGGAGCTCTCATTTTATTTTCTCTCTCTCTCATACTCTTGAACACTTAGAGTTTCTTAGAGCACTCTTGGGGAGTGTGGAATACTTGGATTTTTGGAGTAAGAAGGCAAAGGAAGAGCAGGACAGCGCAAGAGGACATAGGGATCAGCAGATAGATTAGGTTTTTCTTGCAGGTACCAAGTTGCATATATGTTTTCCTCACTAGCTTTGACATGCATGGCATATGCAGTTGTGGGTTCAGTTACTAATCTTGGAGTCTTGGTTTGAACAAATGCTCTAGAGCCCTGGACATCTTGGGTGGAGACCAATCTAGTGATGGTTTGTGATGTCCGACCATGAGGTGGAATCATTGGTTGAGGGTTGAGGTGGTTTGGCCTCTAGAAGCGTTGTTTGGTTTTGATTGATATTTTTTATGAGATCCCACATTCATGGTTGGAATATGGCACGAGGGTGATTGGCTGAAGAGATATTTGTCTCAGCAATTTCTATGGTCGGGTGGTACGTGGAATTCCTAGACTTGGTTGCATTTTTATTATGGAAAAGAAGAGTCGTTTTCCTCTTCTATTGATGGCTAAATATGCTTGTTATTACGTGGCTTATATGGTTTTTATATGCTTTTCATTTCTGTTGTTTATATGTTGGTTATGAATGTGTTCTATGATAGTGATGATGTATGGATCTCATCATGTTTTGATTTGTAAATGAATGAACAATGAATCTATGTCCTAATAAATGATAATGCATCTAATGTGATGAGGCAACAATGCTTCTTAGCGATTCTCAGATAAGTATGAGACCCATATGCTTATATATGTTCTTTAAACATGCATATTACATATGTGTGACATGTTTGATGAAATGTCTATCATGGCTAGTATGGGTGAAGTCAAGTCCTTGTTCAAGTGATTGCATTTACATCGTTATTCTGATGTTATATTTCATTTCTAGAAGTGTCATGGAGTTATTGATAGTGACCTAATCCCTGGGCCTGAAAAAGTGTCACAAAAATTAGGGTCGTAGCCTCAAAACTACCTAGAAAAATCCCCAGTCACACGCATCCCCATGTTGTGCGAACAACTAGATTTTTCCAGTCGCACTCTTGCCCATATCAAGGGAGAAACTAGGGAATTAATGCACTAAATGTCATTTTTTCTTAGGTGCTAGCCTCCTAAAAATTTTGGATGGATCTTTGGTGTCATGTAGCATGTGCAGAAGATATTTTTTGTTGTGTTCCATTGATCCACTTCCTTAACTGACACATAGGGAGTTGAATCATATCATAGTAACTCTTCGTCACATGTTTACCCTGATTGGTCAGTTACTTGGGTATATGTGGGATGAGGGTGTTACAAAGTGTTATCAGAGCGGGTTTCGTTCTCTTTGTGTGATGTCTGGTTTTCATTCCCCTTGTACGATATTATACCATAGAGTGGTATCAGAGCATGGTTCACCCCTTGGACTGGATGGGCAATGTGTTGGTCATGCATTTATGTTGGTTGCATATGTGTTACTCATACTTGTATTCTATGTGTTTGTTTCATCTTTATGGTGTTGTTCATGGTTGCAATGATGTCACCATATGCAAGTTGATGGTGTTGTTTTGAAATGTGTCATCATGAGTATATGAATGGTTATGCATGGTCTATGTGTGATTTGTGCTCGCATGTTGTCAAGTATACATTAACGTGGTTTTTGGCATGCATGAGGTCACGATATGTGTAGTTGATATGGCCATGCATTGATGACTGGACTCTAGCTAGAATGATGTTAATGTGTTGATATACCTATGTGTTATATTTTTATATGTTGTTATGATTATGTTTATACATGTATTATGCCGATTGGTTGATCTTGCAGACGAGATATCCTCCTCGAATTATGCTAAGGTACGTTGGTTTATTTTGATTTGGTTTAGCTGACATGTGATGCCTTGTAGGAAGAAACCAAGATAACTAGTAAGATGGTAGACTACAGAGATTCTCCCTATGAATCAGATGATCAGCATGGTGTATGGAATTCTTCTAACTTAGCAGACACATTCAGAATTTTGAAGGAAGAAATAAGGATTTGCAAAGCAGATAATGATAGAATCATACAGGCACAGGAGAAACAAGCAAAGATTAATGCAGTAATCCTTCATAGTTTGTCAGAGTTGCAGCGATAGGGACCACTCTGGATTAGCTATGGATAATAGGATGCAACTAATGGGGTATATGGAAGTAGATCTCATGGCGAGCATATTTTGGATAGAGATGACATCATTAGAGATGGCAGTTTCTTGGACACTCTAGATAGGAGATGTGATAGACATAGGTACTATTCTAGTTTTGGTTATGGCAAGCACTATGATCACCATCGTTATCATCCTTACAGGAGGAGTGACATGGGATATTTTTTTAATTAATTTAAGAAATTAACATGACCTACATTTGATGGGGAAATGAAGAATTCATAGGATGCATAAGCATGGTTTCTTGGTATGAAGAAGCTCTTCAGGTTGCATGACTATTCAGAGAATATGAAATCCAAAATAACTACATTCGGCCTCAAATGTAAAGCAGATATTTGGTTGGAAGATGTGAAGAATTCAAGAGGTATTCATGAGGATGAGTTGACTTGAAGAGAGTTCGAGAGGATATTCCTTAAAAATTATCTATCAGAGAGATACTGTGATGATAAGGCAAGAGAATTCTATGAGATAAAGATGGGATCTATACCGATGAGGAGTACAGTAGCAGATTCTAAGAGTTGTTGAGGTATGTGCCTTACCTTAAGGAAGATAAGGCCAAGATTCATAGATTCATTAGTAGGTTTCCGACAGCATTCAAAAATAGGATTGAGTTCAATGAGCCTAAATCATTGGAGGAGGCCATCTGAAATCTAAATCATTGTTATGAGAAATCAAAACGCGGATAGGAGAATAAGAAATATTGGAAGGATAGTGATATGCATAAATTAAAATGGAAAAAGAAGCAATAAATACCTTGGGATACAGGTATTAAATAGAATTTTGCACCACCTGAGAATTTAAATACATCTGGCATAGGATAGGGACATCGGTCTGAGGAGCATAATAAGAGTGAAAATAGGGATCCCGTGTGGTGTTGGACTTTTGGAGGAGATCATCGCAGGAGATATTGTCCACAACATTAGGGTGGTAGGTCACAGATCTACATTGCTCTGAAGGCACAGACAGTGGGTATGTTAGACAGAGTATTCCTAGGATCTATGCAGCACTATATAATAGGCAGGAAGATCACCAGGCATCTATTATCAAGATTGACCCTAGATATAATTATAGTTATGTTAATCCTGACCTAGTGGATAAGTGTGATTTGAATAAAGAAGTACATGCAGATTCTTGGTTAGTGCAGTTGGCTACAGGTACCAATAAAAGAGTTCATCATTGGGTAAGAGCTTGTGCATTTGAATTGAATGGTATGCCTGCCTTTGCACATTTGAATGTATTTCCATTGGGATCATATAGTATGATTTTGGGTATGGAATGATTATATCTTCACAAGACCAAGGTAGATTTTTATGACAAGGCTATTGAGTGCTTGGATGACATTGGAGAAAAAAGTATCTTGCAGGGTAAGAAGAAAGAAATATCAGTGAGAATGGTTACAGCTATGCAGGCAAAGCGTAGCCACACGAAAGGGTGTGTGTTATTTGCAGTTCATATTTCTAGTGACAAGGTAAGGAATTAGAGTATGTGGATGTGTTAATCAGGTACCTTGTTCTACAGTAGTTTCAGGATGTATTCCCCACAGATATTTCAGAGTTTCCACCTCATAGGGAAGTAGAATTTTCTATTGAGTTGGTACTCAGGGCAGTGCCAGCATCCAATGCACCTTACAAGATGAGCACACCAAAGTTGGTACAATTAAAGTTGCAGTTGAAGTAAATGTTGGAAAATGGATACATTAGGCCAATTATATCGCCATGGGGTGCACAAGTATTGTTTGTAAATAAGAAGGATGGTACTCTCAGGCTATGCATTGATCACAAGCAGTTAAACAAAGTGACCATCAAGAACAGGTATCCATTGACGAGGATTGATGACTTGTTTGATCAGTTGAAGGGAACAGCAGTGTTCATGAAGATTGATCTAAGATCCAGATATCAGCAAGTACGTATTAAAGAAGAATACATCTACAAGGCATCTTTCCGAACCAGGTATGAGCATTATGATTTTTTTATAGTTACTTTCAGTTTGACTAATGCTCCAGCTACCTTTATGTGCTTGATGAATAGTGTGTTGCATCCTTATTTGGACAAGTTTTTTACTGTGTTCATTGATGATATATTGGTATAATATAAAAATTAAGAAGAGCGTGTAAAGAATTTAGCAGCAGTGTTGAGATTGGTAAGAGAGAATCAGTTGTATGCTAAGCTTAGAAAATGCAATTTCTTTCAGATAGAGGTGAATTACTTGGGACATGTTGTCTCCAAGGAAGGCATAGCAGTAGATTCAGAAAATATAAGAGTTATCATGGAGTGGGAAACTCCTAGGAATGTGGATGAGGTAAGATCATTTATGGGGTTAAAAGGTTATAACAGGAGGTTCATTAGGAAATTCTCATAGATTTATTTTCCCATCACATCATTACAAAGTAAAGGTAAGAAGTTTGAATGGAAAAAGGAATCTGCAGCCAACTTTGAATAGTTACAGCAGTTGTTGACACATGATCCAGTGTTAAATATCGTAGATCCGAAAAAAGAGTTTGTGGTATGTACATATGCTTGCAAGAGAGGGATTAGTGAAGTCCTTATGCAGGAAGGACAGGTGGTATGTTATGATTCACAGAAACTAAATGAGCATGATCAGAACTATCTGACACATGATCTTGATATGGCACCGATCATTCATGCATTGAATATGTGGAGGAATTATCATATGGGAAGACAATTTGTATTGATGAGTGATCACAGTGGATTGTGGTATCTATTTGACCAACCAAATCTAAATGTCAGGAGAGCTAGATGGTGGGCCATGATTAGTGAGTTTGAATTTGGGATTAGGTATATTAAAGGTAAAGAGAACAAGGTTTCAGATGCTCTTAGCATGAGGATACAGGTGAATCATATAGCAGCTATGAGTTCCTACGGGATAGATCTTACAGTATAGGATCTTGCAAGCAGGTCAGCAACATGTCAGGTATGTGGAGCTTAGTCACATATTGTAGCAGAGCATAGGTACAAGTGCAGGAGCACAGGATGTGGACTATCATCTCATAGAATATGGTTTTATAAGGTTTAGTGACAAGTTATATGTGCCAGACATCAGTGAACTCAAGAAGGTGATCTTGAGGGAGTTTCATGTGAAATCATATTCAGGTCACCCAGGGTATCAGGAGATGTTGACATCAATAAATAAGTTTTACTATTGGTTGAATTTGAAGAGAGACGTAGCAGATTTTGTGGCTAGGTGATTGGATTCTCAACAATTCAAGGTAGAGTGTAAACATCCAGGCGGACTACTACAGCCGATTCTTATTCCAGAGTGGAAATGGGAGGTCATTTCCATGGACTTTATCATAGGTTTACTGAGGACATCTAGACAGCATGATTCCATCATGGTTGTCGTGGACAGGTTGAAGAAGGTAGTGCACTTCATTCCAGTGAATTCTACATACTCAGCAAATGATGTAGCAGAATTCTTCATCAGAGATGTGGTCATATTGCATGGTGTTCTGCAGAAGATTGTGTTAGACGGAGATGTGAATTTCACTTCAAAGTTTTGGAAGGATTTTTTTGAATGTTTAAGAACAGATTTGGCCTTCGGTATAGCTTATCATCTGCATACATATGGACAAACATATAGGGTCAACGAGATATTGGAGAACATGTTTAGGATGTATGTGATGCATCAACACCAAAAGTGGGAAGAGTATCTTCGACTAGTAGAGTTTGCTTACAACAATGGGTATCAAGAATATTTGAGAATAGGTATTTTTGAGGCATTGTATAGACGGGGTTTCAATACTCCTGTTATTTGGAGTGATCAAGTTAACAGGGTGTTGATTTACCTGGACATGTTGGCAGAAAGGGAACAGGAAATGCAAGTAATAAAGAAGAATCTGAAAGCAGCACAGGATAGGCAGAACAGTTATGCAGATAGGAACAGGTTGTTTAAGGATTTTTTAGGTTGGGGAATAGGTGTACTTGTGCATCAATCCTAAGAAGAGATCCTTGTGTATTGGATCATGTGCTAAGCTAGAACCTCGCTATTGTGGACCTTTCAAGATTATTGAGAGGATTGGGCCAGTAGCCTATCAACTTTCATTGTGTTAGGTCCCTATATTACTAGTGTATTCTCTTATGGTTGTTAGTGTAGCCTCTTTATTGTTATTGTTGTACCCCTGTAGTCCCTTTATTTTTATTATTGTGCCCCTTAAAATCTCACTATTGTTATTGTTGTGCCCTTACATTATTATTGTTAGGTCGGCTAGGATTATATTATGAACCCATGGACTCCTATATATAGAAAGGAGGTTTTATCATTTGTATCATCCAAGAATTTTTCATTTATGTAATGTAAAGGAGGTTTCCCCCTTGAAGTGGCTGATTTCTAAGGTGTTGATCTCTCTTTTCTTCTATTTTTGGAGTTGGTTTCATAACATTTGGAATTAGAGCTTTGGATTCTAGGGTTTTGTTGCTTCAAAAAGGTCATTGTGTCATTTGCGCTATAAAAAAAAAATTACGAAGGTTCAGAAGCTAAAAAAACCATTTGCAAAGAAATCCTGAGGAACGTCTTGTAACAATTTCAAATCTTGGTTCACAATAGTTTCGGAGATATGATCTATGGAAGTTAGGGTTTTTGCAGGATCTTGAATTTCATCTCAAAGAGGTGACCTTGGGAAAATCGTCATAACTCTCTCTATGAGCATCGGATTGGAATTCTGTAAAAAGTGGATGAAATTACATGGACTTTAGTTTCCTATGTATCAAATTTAGAGTCGAATGAAGAAAAAGTAACATGTGGCACGCCGTACAAGTTCACTCTATTGAACGAGTCCATAATTAGTTCATTGTGGGAGATTGTGCATAACTTTGTCTTGGATCATCCAAATCAAGTCAGACATGTGTCATTGGAAAGAGGACTCAGAGGGCTACTAGAGAACTGAATTTCAGATCTCAGGGATCAGAAATTACAGAGATAAATCAGTTGCAATATCAAGCTCCTCAAAAGCAAGAAAAAGGTGTGTATTTTTTTTTAATTGCATAAGTCTTGTTTGAAAAATCAGTTTGAAGTTATTCCAAGGGCATATTGAAGCATAGATATCAGTATTGAGTTATATAATTCCTAACATAAATAATTCCACACTCATTAAGCCCTAAGAAAGCTCTACTATGATGCATGAAGAGGAATAATTGCAGTAGGATATATCAAAATTAGGGTACCAAGCGCAAAAAAATTTGATCATATAAAGAGAAACAAAAGATGACATAGATGGTTTAAAATCAAACATGGAGACTAAGTTGGACGGTTTGAAGGATCAAATGAAATCTAATATGGATGATCAAGTAGTGGAAGATAACATCGGGCATCAACAAAAATTTCTCCAACTCTTAAAGGACATCCTAACATTGGTGGAGAATTGAATGAAACAACAGGAAAATTAACATCGCATCAAAACAAGTTTTGATGTAGGTGACTGGGTATTTTTATGGCTACAACCATACAAAAGAAAGCTAAGAAGTGTAATAAATTATCACTAAAGTACTATGGTCCTTACAAGGTGCTGCAAAAGATTGGTACTATGGAATAAAAAATAGAAATGCCTGCATCTTCCCGAGTGCACCAAGTTTTCCATGTTTCATGCTTGAATAAGGTTATAGAAGACAAACTCCCAGTTCAAAAAATATTGCTAGAACTTGACGAGGAAGGAAAAATCATATTGGAACATGAAGCAATCACAGAATCAAGAACTCGACAACTACAAAATCGATCAATTTTAGAGTATCTCAGCAAGTGGAAGAAATTACCCCCTGAAGATTCCACATGGGAGGATGAGAATTTTATATAGAAGCATCTAGAAATAATCAAGCATTGAGGACAACACTTGATTAAAGGAGAGGGTCATCGTTAGGTCCCTATATTACTAGTGTAGTCCCTTATTGTTGTTAGTGTAGCCATCTTATTGTTATTGTTATTGTTATACCCATATAGTCCCCATATTGTTATTATTGTGCCCCATAAAAGCCCACTATTGTTATTGTTGTGCCCTTACATTATTATTGTTAGTTCGGCTAGGATTATATTGTGACCCCATGGACTCCTATATATAGAAAGGAGGTTTTTTCATTTGTATCATCCAAGAATTTTTCATTTATGTAATGTAAAAAAGGTTTCTCCCTAGAATTGGTTGATTTCTAAGGAATTGTTCTCTCTTTTCTTCTATTTTTGGAGCTGGTTTCATAACACATTGCCTCTGAAAAATAAAGTCCATGATTTTTTCCATGTGTCATTGCTTAAAAAGTATGTTAAATATGTTGATCATGTGATTGACTGGTTTGTATTGCAGGTGGATCCAAAAGGAAAATTCTAGCCAAAACCTCAATGAAATTTTCATAGAAAGATGCTCATGCTCGAGAACCAAGCAATCGAGCAGGTTAAAGTGTAGTGGAAGCACTTCGGGCCTGATGAAGTTACATGGGATATGGAAGATCATATGCAGGCTATGTATCCTTCTCTATTCATTGGTTGAGTGAATTCTTTGCTATATGTCTTTGGAATATGTTTTTGGTACATGATTTGGTGATGTTTTAGTATATGTACACATGTATATGGATTTAAATACCGCCATGAGCTATGCTATAAATCTCCAATAAGTGGTATGGGTTTCATGTCATTATGATGTTATATTTGTCATGTTGTCATGTTGGTTTTCTTCTCAGCAGGTTGATCATTGTAAATACTGCAACAAGCTAAGTTATAAAGGTCCATGGGCAGTATGTTTTGCTTACAACAATCATGTTTTTTGTAGGTTTCTTTGAACACTGAGGATAGCGTTCCCCCAAGGGGGAGGGTTCTGTAACAGCCCTAGTCAAAATCCCATGTAATAAAAGTCAATAAAGGAAAAATAATAACCATGGTCATGGGACACGTATTCCAAGTTGAATGATGGGAAAAACATCCTAGTACGGGTGTTCATATAGTTTATTATGGCTATGGAAATTGGCAAAGGAAATGGCTAATGCTTTGGAAAGGCAAAGTGGCATTCATTGGCATTTATTTATGAAAATAATGGAAAATAGGAGAAATTCGAAGCCTCATTAATAAAAATGCCTATGAGGATTAGTTCACAGAATTTTTCCAATTCAGGTTTGGAGCTCTCATTCTATTCTCTCTCTCTCTCTCATACTCTTGGGCACTTAGATTCTCTTGGAGCACTCTTGGAGAGTGTGGCATACTTGGAGTTTTGGAGCAAGAAGGAAAATTAAGAACAGGAAAGTGCAAGAGGACATTGGGATCATTCACTACAGTGAGTTTTTCTTGTGGGTACTGAGTTGCATGTATGTTTTCCTCGCTAATTTTGGCATGTGGCATATGCATGTGGTTTCTTAGTCATGATTTTTCATTGGCATGGAGGACTACATGGATTGACATTGGATTTTCCTATCCTTTTCATTTCTTGGATAGCCATGGTGTTGTGGTTTCATTTCATTGTTTGTTTTTCTAGTTGGTTCTAATGTTCCTTTAGCTGTGGGTTCAGCTGTATATTGAGCCTCACAGACAATGCTATATCCTCAGAATAGCCAGTTGATATGACTAGTTGAAGAGAGATTTGTCTCAGCCATGTCTATGGTCGGGTGGTACGTGGAAGTCCCAGACTTGGTTTCATTTTTCTTATGCCAATAAGATCTCTTTTCCTCTTGTATTGATGGGTAAATATTCTTGTTATTATGTGGCTTATTGGTTGTTCTATGATTGTCATTTTTATTGTTTATATGTATCTTATGAATGTGTTATATGACAGTGATGATGTATGGCGCTCATCATCTTTTGATTTTTAAATGAATGAAAAATGAATCTATGACCTAATAGATGATAAAGAAGCTAATGTGATGAGGCAACAATGCTTCTTAGAAATTCTTAGATAAGTATGATACCCCTATGCTCAGATCTGTTGCTTAAAATTGTAGATTACATATTTGTGACATGTTTGATTAAATGCATGTCATGGCTAGTAGGGGTCCAGTCAATTCCTTGTTCAAGTGGTTGCATTTAAATCGTTATTCTGATGTTGTCTTTCATTTTTGGAAGTGTCAAGGAATTATGGGAAGTAACCGGAGCCCTGGGCCTGAAAAAGTGGCACAGAAATCAAGGTCATTGGCTCAAAACTACCTAGAAAATTCCCCACCACACACATACCCATGCTACGTGAGTGACTGGAGGTTTCCAGTCACACTTTTTCCCATATCAAGGGAGCGACTGGCGATTGATGTACTAAGAGGTCATTTTGTCTCAGGGGCTAGCCTCTCAAAAGGTTTGGATGGCTCCTGGGTGTCATGTTGCATGTGTAGAAAGTTTGTGTTGTTGTGTTTTGTCAATTCCACTTCATTAACATACAGATAGGGATTTCAATCATATCATAGTAACTCATCATCACATGTTTACCCTAGTTGGTTGGTTACTTTGGTAGATGTGGGAGGAGGGTGTTACAATTGTCATATTCTTGTCAAAATTTCCATATTTGATTTTTGGTGCATGTTACATTTGTGTCTATGTTGTTGAAGTAGCAATTGCATTGAATGGGAAACTGGAAATTAATTTGGATTACGCAATAAATTTGCAGTAGACATATTTGGAAAAAATCATGTGTAAACAGGTATATTTTTTTCTATGGTGTTGGAATTAGTTGGTGAGATTGTTTTATGATAATCAGTAGCACCATACTTGTGCTTTGGAATTATTTCACAATTCGTAACAGAAAATCGAGCATGTGCAATATTTTTTTTCCTCATGTTGTTCATTAAATTGTGTAAGCACAAGCAATGTTTATGTCATTTCAACATTGTTATCTATGAAATCTACATGGAGTAGTGTTATTTCATTGTTTTCTTTGTCCAAAAAAGTTCTATATGTAATGGACATATCCCCATGTAAAATGCTTCTTGTTATATTGGTTTCGATGTCTTCAATCTATATTTGTATAGGTTAGAACCCTTTTTTTCTTAGAATTTATTTTGTTTGTTTTGTTGTCTCCAGTGTGATATCTCCATTTTAAAATGATTTGTCAGGAACTTGTAATTATTTCTATATATTTGATCTAATTCATATATTTGGAGTAGGGAATAGAACACAATAGAATAGATATATTTTAAATCGATGATAACTTTGCTAAAAGGTGCATTTTCGTTCTATTTCTTATCATTTGATTATTACATTATATATAGCTCTATCTTTTTGTTATATTTTTTATATATTTAATTAAAAATGATTTTTTTAATTTTCAAGAAACATATAACACTTAGAGATTCAGATCCAAATGAACTACAAGGAAAAAGGTACCTCGAATATTTCATAAAACATTTTTTCATTTTTAAATTTAATATATGTAACAAGGAAATATAAATTAAAATTTGTCGAACTAAAATCTATTTATTATTTTACCTGTATATATAGAAATCATATATTATCTGGTAATTATGAACCTAGTATTAGAATATACTTTAACAATGACTTTATGATATTTCGTTATGTCTTCATAATCCAATTTTTGTTTAATATCAATTATAATGTAATTTTAAGTAGTTATTTCAATGCAGTATTCTTTAACGGGAAAAAAATATAATATTATGAACCGTTCTAAAATAAAGATATTAGCAATGATGAATAAATACATGGATAAATAAGTAGAGATAGAATGAGCACAATTATAGAAGCAAATATCATGGAGACACGACAAAAGGAGTATAAAATAGAGAAGAACACATACGGAAAGGTAGTTTTGTCCAAGTTTAGCTAATTGTATTTCAAATTTATTTTTATTTTCTACAATTAATTTCAATTCAATGCTCATGAATAGGTAAAAAAGATCTATTCTATGTCATTATCAATCAAAAATATCAATAAAAACATAACAAGAAGCATTTTCCATGGCGTTATGTTAGTTACATATCGAAATTTTTTGGACAAAGCAAATAAGACAAGACCAATACTCTATGTAGATTTGACATATAGAAGGCGGAAATAAAAATAGCATTGATTGTGCCAACATTGTTTATAACACAACATGAGGAAAAACTTATTGCAAATGCTAGAGTTTCTATTAGAAATTTTGAAATGATTCCAAAGCACAAATATGATAGTGGTGACTATGAGAAAACTATCTCACTAAGTAGCTCTAGAATTGTAGAAGAAATTTGTCTTATTTCCAAAGAGTACCAATTTTTCCCAAATATAAATATTGAAAATATGTCTCATAGTTGAGATGCATTTCCAGTTGGCACAATTAGTGCCATTGTAATTTTAGAAACATGAACAAAAATGAAATATGTATTATAAATCAAAGACGGGAATGTTGATCAAGACAAGGAAATAAATAGTAAGCTTAGATTTGTTTGAATGTTTTGATGATAGTAAGTTATCGTTTGCCTCTTATACGATTCACATTTATGCTTTATAGATATTTAATATGTGATAGGTTGAAGTACACGACAAACTTATTCTAATATATCTTTTAATTCAAATACAATTGCAAGAAAATTTATTTCCACTCATCATCCTAAATAATATAATTAAAAAACAAGAAAGACTTTTCCAAACTTCACAATTGGCATTCATATGTTCATTGAAATCATAGAAGAGAGTGGAAAGTCTGAGAAAATTGATTTCTTCGTCGAGTGGAGAGAGATATATATATATATATATATATAGAGAGAGAGAGAGAGAGAGAAGATTCTATGTTGCTAACTCTCGATTTCGTATATCAATTTTACAGCACTTGCAAGGACTACTCACATAAAGTAGTGCATATATGAATCTCTTTAAGGTTGTATGTGTGAAATGCAGTAGTCCAATTACAATTTCTATAACTATGGATGAAACTATGGTTTATTGTACCATTTTCAAGGAAAATTGTCACTTAGTTTATTTCCATGAGTTAAATTGTATGATACTTGCAGACAACAGGACTACAACATATGGTGTTCTAAGAGGCATGGAACTAGAAAATGTATTGTCTAATCTACGAAAATTTTCCTATTAGAAATACTATGTAGACAAATCAATTGTTATGGATCTATTGTCCATTTTCTAGATCCATGGCACATTTACAGTAAACCATCAAACTGTGATTATGTGTATACAATGAAAGTTTTCTTTATTTTCATTGCCGAGAAATATAATGACAATACGGTTCTCTTTATAGTTGCATTTTCAAGCAAGCTAATGACAATATTATATAGGTGGTATAGCATTTTCAACTTCATGAACCTATATTATTTTCAAGTCATAAAAATCAGTAAGTGTTTTATGGAAGGTATGGATATCGTGTTGTTACCATTAACTAGTAAGACTAAATTACCATTGGTTAGTGGAGATGGGGTGGGCGGTGTCCGCACTTCTGCACCTATGTATTTCTGCACTTCTAATCTTAAGTCCACCTTTTAATTTTTCCTTGAAGGATTTTAACATTTCCCCTTCTTGGATGCACTTGAGGAACTTTATCTCCTCATGCATTATCCAATATTTGATCAGAGAGCTTTTTCGATTTGTTGGATGATTGAGATATGATTACATTTTTTGGTTACCTTATATGTAGCTATTAACATTTTATAAATATGTATTTCAATGAATTTTTTTGTTTAAGTTTCATGTTTTGTATTACACTATTTACTTATATTATATATACTTTAACAATTATAGTATAGAACGTGTTGCTAGCTCATTGTCCTATGCCATGTGTGTTTTTTTTCAATGTCGCATTTCTTGTGGTGTTTTATTGATTTATCAAATTTGCAAATCCTATTATTAGTAAAGTAATATTAAGAAACATTTTTCATTTGCACATAGTTTATGTTTGCATAGACTTTTCCATCACACATGACTTGTTAAACAAAGTAATAAGATAAGTTAATGCTAGCATGTAACTTTTCCTAAAGGAAGGAACAAGTTCCTTGTGTTTGAAATTGTACAATTTGATTATAAAACGAAAGAAAATAGTTTCAGGGATAACGTTTATATTAGTCTGGTTTTCCAGTTTGGCATAATTTACAAAATTTATGTTATATGAATACGATCAGAGTATAGGTGAGGTAAGGTTATTGGACTATTCTACTATATGTTTCAATATATTATTTGTTTTACTAACTCAAAAAATTGAAATAAATAGCCTTTAGAATGTACTGAATTTCAAAAAAAATTGACCAAGTAGCAAAATTTGGTAATGATTTCTTTATTAATTAATTATGGTTCCTAGAGGGTGGAACTCCTCCTAATTGTGCTACCAGAATGGAGGTTTTTTCTCTCCGTTCATATTTTGTAAGATCTCTTATAAGTGTATTCTTATGGCATCGAATTCATCTTCCATCCGCCCAAGCCTTTCCTGAAGTTCCAACATGTTATTCATCAACATTAAAATATCTTGGTTGACTGCATATAACCCTTCCTGCATGCTTTCTCCATTGCTTCCTTGGGCCATTCATCTCATTGTTAGTATAATTGCAATAGTAACATCTAAATCGTGGTATTCTCTAACAAAATAACATAAATCAAGTGACAAAACCCCACTCCCCCCACCCTTCAGCTTACTCATTATCTGGAACTACTACAATAGCATCTAGTGCAACATCAAATTAATAAATCCAAGAATATCGAAATTTTCTTTCAAAATATTTATAGAGTTTCCATTCAAAGTAATTTTGGCTTAAAACAAAAACAAGTTCAGAAAGCACTTCACTAGAAAAATATTTTTTACAACGATGATACTAACAAGGCTTACAAAATTCAAAAAATAATAAGCATCTGATTAAGCAAACCTTGATAACGCTCATCAATTTCAAAACAAAAAAATCAAATTGCTTACCTAGAGATTTTAGAAACAAGTTCAAAGCTAACAAGCATATAACAATACTCGATATATTCAAAATACAATAGATATATGATAAATAAAACATCGACAATGTTTGAGTCAGTTTCAAAAAAAAAATGCTTTCCCAGAGCATTTAGAAATGAGTTTAGAGCCAATAGGCCTACACATAGTGCATTGAAGGCCATAATTCATCTAAATGATGAATTTACATTAGAGTTATGAAAGGACATTTGACTACTATCCATTTTAATGGTATTCATTTTTCATTGAACTTCATCAATCTAGCTAGTATTGATTTGCCTTATCTTCAATCAACAAAGATTGTTTCGATATCAGTTTCTAAAAACCATATTTGCTTTTCTTAAATTCCCACTCAAGATATTCCAATTCATAGAATTGT
This sequence comes from Pinus albicaulis, assembly GCA_034641835.2. Classification (NCBI taxonomy): domain Eukaryota; kingdom Viridiplantae; phylum Streptophyta; class Pinopsida; order Pinales; family Pinaceae; genus Pinus; species Pinus albicaulis. The sequence goes on along the minus strand of JAXQQM020077922.1, from coordinate 84,107 downwards.
GTTTCATGATTGATGTGTTTGGCACACTTTGAAAATCGATATCAACATAGTGTTGAGAATATTTTAATAGCATCGTTTAATACAAATTCAAAATTTCATAAAAAAACTACGCTAAAAAATATTAAATAAAGGAAAAATATTACCAAGTATTTTTTTAAGTTCATATAATATAATAATATTCAAATTTTTAGCACTCCACCGGACCTTTGAAGGCTGAGAAGGAGACTAGCAAAGGTAACCACATACCACTTTGACCTAGTAGCTAGCCCTACTAGGCTGAGAAGGCTCTCTCAATGAAATCACAGCCAAATTGACTGGATCATGGAGATTTTAGGCTAGATATAGTAGGCTCTAGGGTTTGCTTTATTTGGATTTTGTGCTGGATGGTGAATTAGGTCTAGGAAAAACTAGGTCAGGGCTCTAAAAATCAGATTTACAGAGATGTAATGGGGCAAGGTAGGCACACACTTTAACACTTTAAAGGTATCCTGGTGAATATCGTATATTGATAAGGTTTCAAAACAAGCATGGATATCATGAATTCATTTATATCATAATAAAATGAACATAAATGTGAAAGCTTCTCCAAAACAGAGCATTTAATTAATGAATTCTTCTTATCAAACTTAGAAATCAATCACATAAGACATGTAAATGAATATGGAAGGTACAATAAATTCAAACATATGATAAAAGAAGAAGAAACACTGCTAAAACACATACGACATGAATCCTACCACAATAGCTAAAAACTGTGTCTATTAGTTCCTACCAAAATCAAAAAATACATTAGTGTTCCAAGCTCAATTGCACACCATCCAACCCTTGAAAATGATTACAAACTACCTCATATAGCCACTGAGGTCGAAATCCTCCCTTGGAGATCGAATTTCCCAGCAAGAAATCCACATTCATGCATCTATCTGAAGTCATCTACACCCTAGGGAAGTTGCACAACAAATTCCTTCTTTTCCTAACCACTAAAGAGGTATCCTCAAAGAAACAAATGGAGGATAAGACACATATTTACCTATATGTTTACCATTTACATTTACATTTTGACATTTACATTCATATACTTTCACCCTTTGAATTTTACAAAAGTTGAACTAGAAATTGGAGAAAATTACACAGTAAAAATTTAATTAAAATCTCAGAAATTTGCAGAAGCGTAGCACCATCTTGGAGGCCAATTTTGGGCACCTTCCTAAAGTCAAAATTGAAATATGAAAAGAACGGTAAACTAGCCATGTCTATATATTTTCCAGAACATCTTGAATTTTTGAAAATGACCCACGGGAAGGCCTTCAAAAACTCATTCTCCCAAGGTGTCTCTAGAAGCATTGCACCTGCTCCAAAACAGTGGCAGAAGCATAGTAATAAGGTGGTTTTTTGCATTTTTATTCAAAACCTGATATTGTCATGGAAAAAAAACTCCAGATATGGAATTTACTCATCAATATCTATCCATCCATGTAGAAAAAATTTCATTTGTATGCCCAGGGAAAAAGGGTCGTGCCCCTTGCACGACACTTCTGTGTGCCAATTTCTGCAAAATTTCTGGGTTTTCTAGAAAAATAGGTCTCAAAGTTGGAACCATATCTCTCTAACCATGCAATTTGTAGAAACACTAAGAGAGGTTTTTATTCTTTGGATATTTAGGTACAAAACCCTCCTCCATTTTACTAATATGCTTCTCTTATTTCCCACAATCGTCTCTTAAAATAGGTAACTAAACCAGGAAATTACACAGTCAGAAAAATAGGTTGTGAATATGTGAATGGATCTCTCATACTGTAATAGTTGTGTAAATACTGAGAGAGCTTTGTGTTCTTTGGCATGTTGGGAAAAAAAAACTCATCTAGTTTCCAAAAATTTAGCTCCAATTATTCACAATATTCTCTGAACAAAGATGTCTAAAACAGGATTTTTCTGGAAAATTTCACAAAAGGGTCGCGAAAGGGTTATAGAAGGGTCGCGAAAGGGTCTTGCCAATTTGAGATGGATTTTTGAGGTCTTCCAAAAGTATTTTGGGACCTAAAGTGGAATGTTTGGAAATATTAGGATGTTTGCTACAAAATGGAGTCATTAAGCACTGCAAACCCCTTCTCCAAACCCCTGAAAATTTGATTTGAAGACATCCTATCCAAAAGTATAGAAAATGACCTGGAGCAACTGTGTTTTGAGAATTTCTCTCAATCCATAACACCTGTGCATAAACTGCAGGATGGTTTTCTTATGTATCCTATGATTGAAAAAAACCTCTTTAACTTTTGTAAAATTCGTCTCCATTACTTCAGAAACTTATTTTGAAGCCAAATTGTCTTTGTGTGCACTACGAACCCTAGCAAATGATCACAAAACTCTAAATATGATGCCATGGGTCTGAGTTGAATCAAACGTGGAAACTTTCCCTCCTTTGTTGTAATTTTTCTTCTCATTTTCCATTGTGTTTTTTTGTATGATAGAAACCCTAGCTTGATGGGAAGGAAGGAAAGGGTGGAATCTAGGAGAACAGGGGAAAACGGGGCAGCAAGTTTAGGGATGGAAATGGAGGGGATAGGAGTTAGGGAAAAATATGAAAAAATTAGGGGAGATAGGGGAGTGTTTTAGGAACATATGGCAAGTGTAATTACTTGGAATTGATGGGGGAAAGAGAGGGGAAATTCTAAAACACATTCCTAACCCAGAATCTCTACAAAAATGTGGCGAGAATCAGGGTTTGAGTGAAAATGGGAGTAATGAGAGGTATTAATAATACGGAATGACTTGGTCAGGAATATAGGTGATGTATGAAGGCTTTTATATGATAAAACTATGGTTTTCCAGTTGAAAGCAACCAAATATCTCAGCAATCCATAAACTAGTTTGAAAACCCTAAAAGAGGGAATCCACTCTTTGCTGAATAAATTCACTTGAAGGAGAAGTAAGGAATGTTCACTTACTATTTTGGAAGCACCTGAACTTTTAAGAAATGATGAACTGACCCTTTTTTCACCTTCTTATGACAGAATTTGGACATTTATGGTGGCGAAATGAAAGACACCTAGACACTAACCTAGGTGAAAACATGGTGACTAACCTAAGATACTAGATGATTATGGTGGAAATGACTCATAAAATGATGATGGCCATGAGTGAATGGAGGGAGCAGCGCTGACCTAAACAACAACCAATGATCAAATTTTTTTTGAAAACTTATTTAAAACTATAAAATTTGACTATGAGACCCTAACAGGACATGATAAGAGCCCATTGATCACTGGTGACAAGATATAAATACTGACACTAACACAACTATATGCTATAATAATATTCATCCAAGTACTAATTTATTAAGATTCTAATTTTTATGTTATTTAGATTTATTAATGATACAGTGACATCTAAAAATTAATTTTATTGCATTGGGTTAGTGCTTATTTAGGGAAGTGTTATTTATCGTGTTAGTTTGAGATCAATCTTTGATTTGGGACAAAAATCTCAGCCAATTTATACAAAAACACAAAATATTGTTTTGTTACAAAATCAAAAAAAAATATAGGGCTTAATCCTACTATTAACTAAAGCTCCCCTATCGATAAATGTATTTTTTTTTTAATTTATTTGGCAAATCGATGTGTAGTTAGGATATTGCTCGAGTGCTTAATAGCATTTAATTTGTTAGATTGTTTCACTACTAGACAATGTTTTACTTTGACAGGATTTGCGCTGAATATATGTGCTTATTTTAATGTTTATTTCACACCATTATTCCTATTTATTTAAAAACTTTACCAAAATAGAATCAGTGAAGCTTGGTATTCATGTTTCCTGAATATTAAGTGCATTGATGATTTCACATTTTTTAATTGAACACTTATTATCCAATATTTAATCAAGTGTATTTTTAATTCGAGTGAGGAAGAAGATTTGTGCGGGAGAATGGGTATGCAAAGCAAGGAACACAAAATTTCTTTGGTGATGTTCCACACTTTCGCATACATTCCCTCTCTGCATAATTCTTTCACATGCTTCCCTCACGCATAATATGACGTGTTAATCAATTAATTAGCGGTTTTGGCTTGTTAAAATTTGGGGCATGAAAAGTTTGGTTTACGTGTATATCGGATGTGAAATAAGGGTGGGCAATTAACTGTCCCCGTGACCCAATTTTGTAAGTTGATTCCATAGGGTATACAAAATTTAAATTTTTAGTATGTAGAATAACAGAGAAAATTCTGCATCTATGCATGCATTTTTCTTCGACACATTTCTTCCACACATTGAAAAACGTCAATTTTAACTAATAGCTACATGAGTACTTTAATTTTCTATTGGTTCACATCAAGCTAAAAACTATCATTTTAAAAGTAATTTCAATTTTTTTGAAATTTTTACTTTTAATATAGGTTTAAAATTTTTAGTGTGCGGAGTAAGATATGTACAGAAGAGGTGTATGTGAGCGAGAACCTTTATTCCCCCATTTCCACACCTCCACATACATTCCCCCTCTGCACATTTTAAAAGCTCAATTTTCACATTTTTTGGCATACGTATTTTGACATAGTAGAGCAACTTTTTAGCAAAATGTCACATAAAATCAACCAATCTCTCACAGCTCAAATCACCACAGTTTTAAAAATTAATTAAGGGTTAATCCTAGTGTAAACATTATAGCATTTGAATTCTTAATAGCATTTACTCTAAAGCATTGTGTAATGCTCACTAGTTGTAAAAAGACCAAGAAGGTGCAAAGGGCTTTGTAGCTAGTATATATTGTAGCAGATTGAAACGGTGTCTAGAAGAAGGATATGTGCAGGAGAACCCTTGTTTCCCCACATCCACACCTCCACATAGGTTCTCCCTCTGTACACTTATTCTACGCACTATAAAACGTCAATTTTCACAGTATTTGACATAGTTTCTTGTTCTGCGTCAACATTTTGGTAAAATATCACATAAGCTCAATTAAATTCTCGTGTTCTAGAGTAGCGTATATTAAAAAATGAATTAAGGATTAATCCTACGGTTAACTAAATTCAAAAATTTGAAAATAATTTTAAATTTTCATTTTAAAACTAATTTTGTAACTTGACTTTATAGGATGGAAAGCTTTTAAATTTTTATTGTGCAAAATAAAATATCTACAGAAGAGGCACATGTGCAAGAAAATCGTTATCCCTCCACTTATGCATCTCTGCACACATTCCCCCTTTGTACACTTTTTCCTAACATTGCAAAAGTTTCATTTTCACGTTATTTGACACACGTATTTTAACATTCTACAGCAATGTCTTGGAAAACTTCCACACAAACTAAAACAACCTCTCACGGTGCAAATTACGGCATATTAAAAAAAAAATTAAGGCTTCAATTGTATGATTAACAAAAGCTCTCCTCCTTGTAAATATAAGTCTTTTTGGAAATTTTTTAGCCAATCGACGTGTAATTAGGACATCATTCAAGTGCTTCGTAGCTTTTACTCCTAGCAGATTGAAATGATGTGCAAAAGATGGGTATGTGTAGGAGAAATTTTATTCCCCCACATCCACACCTACACACAGATTCCCCCTCCACACACTTCTTCTGCACATTGAAAAACACAATTTTCACATTATTGGATACACATATTTTCCTATTTTATGGCAAAGTTTTGAAGAAATGTAACATAAAATCAATTAACTTCCCACCTCGCAGACTAGCGCATATTAAAAAAGTAATTAAGGCTTAATGTTACAATTAACCAAATCTCCCTTGCCCATAAATGTAAGTATTTTCAGCATTTATTCGGTGAATCAAGGCATAATTAGGACATCCTTTGAGTTCTTAATAGCATATACTCTAATAACTTGCTTCGTTAGTAGCTAATGTTTTACTTTGACTAGATTTGTGCCCAATATTTACATGTTTATTTTGATGTTTCTTTCACACACATTGCAACTTCCACACATCCATAAACATTTCCTTCTCAATATGTGTGTTCCATACATTTCTACTTTGCACACTACTTCTTTCCCAAACACTCTACTCCAGACGATTGCTTTCTAGCATTTGTCTTTTTTCGCACATTATGGTATTCAATGATACCAAATGTTTCTATGTTACATGTTGGCATTACAAATTATTTCATGACATAATATTAATCATTGTTTAATGGATTTTTACAATTTAATAAATGGATTTGGAACTCCATATTTTTCATTCATATGTTATGTTTAAGTTTGCATGTTTTAAATTGCATGGAGTTTACAAAAAACATTTGCGGCTAGGTTTTCAAATTCTATAATTGATAAAACAAAATTAGCAATCACTTTATATTCGCACATAGTCACATGACTTCATTCTTCCATCGCACAAGTAATAAGTTCCTCCAATTATATAATTATGATGAATTGTGGCTATATGTATGTGTTGCGTGTATGTAACTCATAATATGCATTAATTTTTTTGTAACATATAAAATGTTCCAAGTTTTTGTGAACCTTGGGCTTTCATTTATGCAAAAATATTAAATTGTCGAGAACAGTTTGGCAAATTCTCACTAGCCTCACTCTTACCAGATTTATTGGTCAGTAGGTAATTAGCAAAAGACATTACAAATTGCTTCATTGTCAAAAAACAAAAAGGACCATAAAACCAAAAAAAAAAATAGGATCAGTACACAACCAGGAGCCATTAACTATCAAGGACAGTTATCGAACAAGATTATCTAGGCCTAAACTAGGTGATGGTGCAGGTTGAAACACAAAGTGTACATGTTTCTCCATGTGAGAAATTTACCTTCAAATCCGGTCTAGTTTTTTATTTAAACATCGTTGACTGCTTTGCAGACTTGTTAATATGTCCTACACCTACCATTGGTTTCATTGGAGATCATTCATGAATTATGTGATAATATTACAATCATCATGTATGTCTCTTATGTGTTGTTCCAGAAGCATCTTGAGATATCCGAGTTGGTTGCCAATTTTTTGTTGATTAAAAGAAGGTTCATTAAAATAAATTCTATTGAAAGGGATGGAGTCTATATCATCAACCTGAACAATGCTTTCCAGGTGATGTTGGCTTGACTCGCCTCATTCACCAACCCCAAGGCCTACTCTGCCTCACTGACGTGGCATCTTTTGTTTCACCAGAAAACAAAAATACTTGAATACAAGAGTATTATGGATGGGATAAACTAAAAAAAACTTCCACATCAAGCAGAACCCGGCTCAGGAAAACAACAACCCACCCAGTCTTGCAATGCAACGAACCAATACCTAGTCCTAAAATAAACTATGTAAATGAATAGTCACATACTGCAAGAGAAAAGATACAAAACCCCCAAGAAGACAGCCAAAACAGAGATACAAAACCATAAATCCAGTCTCCTAGAACTGCCTACTGAGGTTGGACCTCCAAAACCCATACAAGAACAGAAATATGCAAATCATTATACAACCCAATAATAACAAAGAATAATCAAATGACCTAATTAAAAAGATGAAATATAGCAACAGTGATAAAATGAAATTAGACCATAGAAGCATTCCACCACACCTCGTTATTGAATTGGGAATTTGGAAGAGGGATGTTGCAGAGTTCTCTACATGCCCTTCAATGAACAACAGAATAGCATCTTATCATATTTTCCAAATAAATAACTTTTAATTCCCACACATAACATGTATTTATATACCTCCTTTTAACTCATTGGCTATATGCTATGTCAATATAGATCGCCATTGATTTAGTAGTTGTTGTACTTTGAGTGAAAAAAAACTTATTTTTCTCATATTTTCATAAACCAAAAAAAAATCCCTAATTGTAAAATATTTCTCTAATTTAATTTATGTATTTCTTAAAGGTTGAAAACTTTTTTAAAATAGGAAAAATAATAATTACATGATTAGTAACTCTATAGACTCTGACTGTAGCTATGATGATTGTCAGGATTGATTTGCAAATATCCTCAATCTAACAGCGGAAGCTTGATTTTCAAAGATTTGTGGTTCTCGTAGATTTCGTGAGGCTGAAATTGCAACTACGCTACCTTCTCGGAAATCTACTCTTTGACACAAATTCTACCATTAACCGTCAACAATTTGATTAGGACCCAAACTGTTACTTTCAGAAGTAAATGGACAAATTGCAATTTTACCCAATTGAACTATAATAAGAATCGTGAATGTGTGTCGAAAAGGGAATGTGCGGAAGAGAATGTATGTGCCAAATAATGGATGTGTGGAAAAAGAAAAAACTTTAAAATATAAAAATACACAAATAATTGAGAAATCAAAAGTTGCTCTAACAGTTTAACTTGTTTTTTCATTTCAAACTTTTACATATTTCGTTACATGGAGTAAAGGATGTGTGAAACAGGCTAATGTGCAGGAGACCTAGTGTGTGAGAACAGAGCGTGAATATCTAAGCATGTGTTGTGGATATATCTAATATATACTATCTTCTAATATTGTATAAATAGTAAACGGACATGTGATATTTTATTGACTTTGTAACATTAGGTACATGAGATGAAAAGTTAAACTAAATGTGTAAATTTTTTATTTTCGCACACATTCTTTCTCTGCACACCTCTAACCCTCACAACACTTCTAAATTTTAATTTCCCTGTTATTTACATGAATATTTCATCATTCTGTGAGAAAATTTTATTGTTATTTCTAGGTGCATATTAGTCGAGGATTTAAATTAGGGATTTTGAATGATATGCAATTATATGGATAAACTATGGTGTATGATTTTGTTGAACTTTTGATTTGAAAAAATAAAATAAAATTAAAAAAAAAAAAATATATATATATATATATATATATATGTGTGTGTGTGTGTGTGTGTGTGTGTGTAGGGGAAAGGTTATGTGGATAAATGCATGTACACAAACAAGAACATAATTTTTCTTTCGCACACATGAATGATTGCTATGTTGGATGTTAGTTATGGAGAAAAGTTATTGGCGTACCTAGAGGAGATCCAATCATGTGTTCCCCTAATCATGGATTATTCTTATTAAATATTAAACCCATGTTGGTTCGAGTCAAACATAATGGATCATTTCCCATGATTTCAACTAAAAAATTATCGATTAATGTACTCATCCATTTATCACCATGAATAGCATCACTAGACAAAAATAAAAACTGCTCAATATTGACATATAGTTCAACAATAATAATTGGGTCAATATATTTTTTCTTATTTACAAGCTATAGAGTGAGCTCTTAAACAAATATTTGCAATAACATGACTAAATTTTTTTTATCCATTATTTATTTCGAAGACCAAATATGCATGATAATCTATGTGCTCTGCGAGTTGCATTTCTTTCAACAGTTATCAAAACATTTGCAACAACAAAAGTATAATTAATTCATAATTATTATATTTTTATAATCATTGAAAATTTAAATATTGACATAAATTTAGATAGAAAAAATAGTAAACAAAAATTAGATTACATGAAATCATAACAAAGGCCATAATTCATGAAATTTGGACAAATTATATTTGTTGCTTTACTACATTCAATGTGATTATGTCTAAGTAGTCGGTGTACCAAATAGAAATATACCCACATGGAATTTAAGGCAGTGTTCCTAAAGTATTCATCATGATTACGTTACTTCATAAACATCTATTCATATGTACACAACCTTAGTAAACATAAATCTCAGATTAAGTCCTTTACTTTACACATATTTACGTATTTCTTAGAATAAACTCTCAAGTTGTTGTCACCCCATTTTCTAATTTGTTACCTTTAATGGATCCTATCTTTGAGTATTAATTAAACTACAATCACAAACAATTACCTCTTTTTGTACTGCATTACAGAGCTCTCTCAACTTCTTCATCGTCCTTGTTCAAAACAAGACAATAACTAAGCAGATAAGCCAAAGAGTATCATAAATACTCTTGACATAAAGATCGCATCTATAATTTATGAGTTCTCATGGATTTCAATTGAAATTTTTGCTTGATTCCTTTATGTGTACTGAAATTTTCCCTTTTATCTCATAAATATTATGAGTTTACCCAATAATGTATATTGTGCCATGTTTTTTTTTTGCAATGTTAAAACAAGAATACTTAAGCTTTGTATTCCATTTCATTTATGGATTCTGAAGGAGGGCCCATATTTCGTTGGCTTGGTGAAATCTCGAAGTTGGGAAACACTTTTTGGCGGATGGTTAGAATTCGAGAGAAATTTTTAATTTCTCGGCCGAGAAAAAAGTCAACTAAATTTCTCGGCCGAGAGTTTTCAAAACTCTCGTCCGAGAGATTTTAAATATTTCGGACGAGAGTTTGGTCGGGTTTAACATGAGTTAAAATTCTCTCGGACGAGAGTTTGGTCGGGTTTAACATGAGTTAAAATTCTCTCGGACGAGAGTTATGCATTTTCTTGTCCGAGAGTTGTGGTCACATAAACTCTCGGGAAAACTTTCGGACGAGAGTTGAAAAGACTCTCAGACGAGAGTTTTTAAACTCTCGTCCGAAAGTTTTTCAACTCTCATCCGAGGCTTTTTTCAACTCTCGTCCGAAAAGTTTTTAAACTCTCGTCCGAAAGTCTTTATCATTCATTCATCACTGCATCATTAAGGATTCGATATCATTTATTAAACATCTAATTTATATAACTAAACTAAAATATTAAAGATTCGATATCATTTAATTTATAAAAACATTTAACATTTAGTTTCCTCCGTTGACCTCCAATTACTTCGTGAGTAGAGGTAAGGCCATAACGATTGCAAAGGCATGCCCTAAACAGATAATGTTGAATATTTTTGTTAGAGTTTGCGCGTAGCCCACATTTTTGTGGGGTTCATAATGTTGAAATGCCCTGGGAGAGTTCATATGTGCACCCTAAGTTCTATAAATAACTTTTAACTCAATTTTATGATAGAAATAAAAATTTAAATGGACATTAAAATGGAAGACAACAGAATGTAGATTCACTTGGTCCTAATGAAAGAAAAACCCAATGGCTATAGCTTTGAAAATCCTTTTTCAAAGTTTGAGAATATTTTGACCAAAATGTACAAATTTGGAGTAAAAGTGAAAATGAAGTGGTAAAACTTATCATATTCACTTATATTAGGTTGATTTTACCCCTTTTATAATGTTTAAAAAAAATTATTATGTTTTTATTAATTTTATTAATTATAAGCAAGTGCTTTCTAAGTGGTGTTTTTAGTTTTTTAGGTGATATGACAAACTAAGTTGATTTTCTGCGATTTTTTCCATCACTTTTGTCCATTTTAGATATTATGTGGTAGGTAATTTATTCAAAAATTGGAATACAAGGAATAGTTTCCCATAGTTCATTATGTATTAATCAATTCAATATCATTGCTACCATAGAATATACCCCACTAATTTCAAACACACACCTTCTTTCTTGCTTTTAAAAGTGTTGTAATTTCATCGTAGAGCCTACCTTCTATGGGACTAATTAGTACCTTGATATCCATTTAGCATCAATGTTGTAATATTTTCATAGGATTTGGAGCCCTATTTACCCTTGAAATGACCCTTTAATGAAACCTCATAAATTTCTCTTAATCTTTTTTTTTGGCCTTTCTAGATGGGGTTCCCATTGTTGCATTGTAACACTACATTGTATTGTACTGCTTGTGTTCTCGAGCCTGATGTCAACTTCAATTTGATGTTTCATAACCTATCACTTATGCATTCTCTTCAATTAATAGCCTTGTATCTATTTCTTTTGCATATTTACACATTTATCCTTGATGAAACACTCCTAATAGTGTCCTTATCCTACACACATCTCTTGAATTGAAAATAGGTATGTTCCCTACACTAGGAACTAGTTTTCTTTCCCATGACACTTGTTTCCTCCATTGTATAATAACATTATTTTATTATTTTTCAAGCCTTAGGATATGAAAAAAAAAAATCAAATATATTGAAAAATAGGGAAAGGAAATAATTGCATTATCTAATTGATTTGGAAACAATCATGAGTAATGTCACGCTTAAAAAAATGACTAGTTTTGAGTATTTGTCTCGACAACTTGGATTTTTAGTATGAATCTAGGAACTTGAGCCATTTTTATTAAGTATTTACTCCCCTATATGGTTACTCTTCCAATAATTATGGAGAGTTAGTGGATTCCACCTAAATCACAAGCTTCTATCATTGGTCATTATTGAGTCAATGCTTCCCAAGTCACTTTTTTGTCATGCTTATGTTTAAGGGATTTCTAGCTTGTGTTGTCCCTTTCTCATATCTCCTTGACTTATCATGTTTGTTTTAAGTTATAAATCCCTAGAGTTCATATAAGTCAAAGGTCAAAACCTCCACATCGCAGGGTATTCAAGAAGGACTCACACAACGTAAAATAATTCTGTATACTAAAAACTAGATAACATCGATTGTAGAACTCACCCATAGATCCTACGTTTGATGTAGATCCCGCGGGGTCCAAACCCCTAGCAACCCTTCTTCCTCTTCAACCTAGAAATCAAGAAGAGACATGCACGTAAATCTAGTTGTAGTCCAAGCTTGCATCAACTATCTCAACCTCTATATTTACGCCTCCAACAATGCATGGAAAAGCCGGATAATACCATGCGGTCCGTGAGAATGACCATCAAACGCAACAGAAGAGTAGCATATGGAACAAACTTCCCAGGAGACCTACCTTCCAACATGCGAGAGACATCACACATGTGGAAGCACCCTCATGAACGACCTTCCGAAAGATATTGAATTTCCGAAATGATGATTTGATATGAAAAGCCATATGATGGGGGAGTCCCTTTTTAAAATTAGACATATCAAATGTAATCACAAGAGATTTCTTTGGATCGACAGCCCCAATAGTAGTGAGCAGAGCACTGCGCTGAGCTGGACAAGACTGGAGCACCTCAAGAGCCGACATGGCACAAGGACTCTGTGCCAGATCTTCCACAATAGAGTAGTTCTGGGCAGCCTTGGCCTTTGGATTAATCATCGTACACTTAGTAGATTCTTTTGGCATCCGAGGTATATGCTCGACAGTAGGCTTCGTGATATGAAGCGGCTCAGTACCATCGGGATCACCCTTGGCTTTCGAAGACTCAACTTCGCCATAATCACGGGATCTCGTCGCAATATCCACGTGAGCACTCATCATGTATATGTTTGATGGAGTTTCCCCTTCCTGGGTGCCCCCAGAGGAAGCCCCAGTATTTTGATTCGCGCCAACAACTAGCTGTTTCCCTTGGGGAAAAGGGTTTGTCAACACAGCCTGGGAACTAGAAGAACCCTGCTGAGCTAACAAGCTCTGCGCATCCTGAATTTTAGGGCAAAGGTGAGTAAGATGGTCTCCAACACATAACTTGCATGGAAACTTCACTTTCTTTTTATCCTTTGGACCCTCACCAACATGCTCATTGGATTTATTTGCATTACCCTTCCCATTCTTGCCCTTTTTCTTATTATTGTTCCGTCCCTTCTTCTTCCCTTCGGATTGTTGATTTTCTTTAGGGTTAGAAGTCTAAACGACATTTACCGACAAAGATTGAGAAGGCGATGACTCAGCAGGCACAACCTAACCAGAAGAAGCAGATTGTATAGACAACTGCTGCAATTGACTAAGCAGGTTAGCTGCACCACTATTGATCGACCCAATAAGTCCGTCACCATGAGGACCGGGTTTAGTCTTGGATATGTCTAATTTGGAGCGAGGAGCATTAGGCAAATATTTATGAAGGACACCAGACTGAGAATATATCAATTCAAGCTGTTGGGCCCTAAAAATAGCCTGCTCCTCAGAAAATACCCCTGAGAGGGATACATCCTTAGAAATATCTGCCTGCAGAGATTTCAAAAACCATTCCAAAAGAAATTCTCCCAGAATATAAGCTTTAATGAGCCTCTTCCTTCTCTGCCATTCTTGAATATGATCAGAAATGTGGGTTGCGTCGTCCTGCTTAAAATTAGCTAGGAGTTCAGTCCCAGCATCATAACGGACATGCAACTGGAAATGATTTAGAAATATAGTAGCCAGATCTCCAAAAGTAGCAAAAGTGCCCCCAGTTAACTCAATATACCACTTGGCAGTGTTTCCAGTCAAGGTGCGTTGAAACAACCTCAACCTAATCGAATCCTCGATCAGGGAGTTAGATGAACACCATAAATGGAAAGTGGTGATATGATTAGCCGGGTCCTCTCCATTCTTGCCTTCAAACTTTGGAATGTCTGAAGGTAGTTTGGTAGGAACCGGAGGCCACCTCGGACTATATCGGATTGGATCATTCGTCAATTTCGACAAATCTGGCAAGTTCAACGTTGCCAGAAAAGGTAAACGAGGAGGAGCCTGAGGATTCCATCCTTGATGGGATGAATTCCCAACATTCTGAAAAGAATAACCTGGATTTGATGAGGCACCAGGTTGCCAGAAAGAACTCTTAGAAAATGTTGGGCCATAGGACCCAGCATTTGGAGAAGGACCCCCTCCCAACGTAGAGTTACCAAAGACCGGACCAGTTCCCCCCCCCGAAGTAATGAATGAAGAGGAAAGCCCCTGATAGGGGTTCCAAGCGTTAGAAAGAGGGGAAAAATTCTGATAAGCACTCGACGAAGGGAAAGAAGCATTCCCTTGTTGACCAGCGAGAAACTGATTCCCTGCCCCCATTGCTGTAAATACAGGGTTCCTACCTGTAAAGGTAGTCGAACTCTGACCTCCAGACCAAGGGTTAAAACTATGAGTCTGAGAAGTAAAAGGAAAAGAACCTAAGGAAGGATTCGAACTAGGAATATGCCCACTTCCGAAGGGGAACCCTTGAAAAGAAGCTGACCCACTAGCCATGGAAGACATGGGTGCAGACGCAATTGCAGCAGCGAAAAAGGAAAACGAAGGAATCCCACTACCGAGCATTCCAAAACAAAAGGGACTAGATTGAGAAGCTTGTGCTTGGGTGAAACCAGAGCCAAACACAGCAGTACTAGAAGCGATCGAAGATATAGCAATTGTGCCTCCTCCTTCTACTGAAGCAGGAGTCTGAATGCCTGCAGCACTCACAGCCGAAGCCGCGTTCCCAGTCGTGGCCATCGAAAGGTATGAATAATATGGATAAGGAATTTTTGGTCTTTTGACTCAGGTCCGATGTACTCAACAACAAACGGATAATCAGGAGGAAGAGGAGATGGAAGTGATTCAGAAAGCTGAGATACTTCCTCTACTTCTACTTCTTCTTCTCCCAGAAATAAGACTCTCGAGGTGAGCGGAGCGCTCCTCTCGGAACCAACACCAGAACCAACTACAAAACCTTCAAGCCCTTGTGGAGGATCTCTCTCCACTGTGTCAGATACCACTGGGTGATATTCACCTGCTATATTACTCCTACGCCTTCTTGAAGAAGGCTCTACAGTTTCGGGAGATAACCCCCGAACTCTCCTCGATCGACGATGTGCTTGATCAACCACTTTAACAGATTAATTAGACTCAAAAAAGTATAAAGCTAAGCAAGCTAGGAGCAAAGAGCACTCACTACAAAAATCCCTAAGATGCAACCAAGCAAGCAGCCTTCGGGTATTTTCGCTCCAGGTGATTAGGACCAGACACCAAAATACGAGAAAGCGAAAAATAGGACCTCCCGAGAGTAGTCTGGGATAATTACGGCCCATGACTACTAGTGAAGGTAACATAAATAGTTACGCCAACCTCATAACAATAGCCTTTGTCGGTGCAAGTACCCAAGCTTCATCGGGGCACCCTCTAGAAGTACTGCTGGAAGTGATATGACGTCTGCCTTAGGTACCACGGGTATTCCCCCCCGCAGTCACCTGTGTGGAATATAGGAATGGCAACTAAGGGCACCAATCCGTGTCAGCAGCCGGGCGGAACGGTCTTAAGGCAAGATCCAGTAAATCAGAGAGGGAGTATCTCTCGTCTCAACCTTCACTTCCCCTCGCGCTTGACTCTCTGGAGGAGAGCTTTCTCGGTCCACCTAACGGAGTTGGATTTCGCTCATTTAATAAACTTCTATGTTTTAGTTTGAGCGGCCTTGGAGAGTTAACTCTCCACTCACCTAATCCAAGGCCCTACAACCTAGCTAGTTGATGTATGACACTTAATAAAAACTTGCTAGTTGTTTTTAAATTAATGCGCTTATTTTAGTTGGCTGTTATATTAAGTCAAGGGAATATGGAAATGAAACTCGTGATGTTTTATGACGCAGAAAAGAAATTAATGAAAACCAAACTACATGCAGATGCAGTAATTGCCTTTCGATGAAAAGAAATTTCTACACGGGTTCTACGAGACTATTTTTTCTTTTCAGATATCAAACCTCACACTCACAAAATTTATGAAAAAGACTACAAATGTTCAAGTGCACCTAATGAAAATTACTAAGAGCATGCCAATTCTAAGATGCAAAATCTAACAAAGCAAAGAGAAATTTCCAAGAATCCCCCAGTTCTATCACTTTTCTGGTTGTCCACAAAGCTAGTTCCCAAATCAGAAACTCTCAGTATAAAGACACCAAAATATGCTCGAAATAAGAGAAAG
Organism: Pinus albicaulis; assembly: GCA_034641835.2. Lineage (NCBI taxonomy): Eukaryota > Viridiplantae > Streptophyta > Pinopsida > Pinales > Pinaceae > Pinus > Pinus albicaulis. Next base: position 67,599 of record JAXQQM020077922.1, on the reverse strand, counting down.
AAACCAATGAAAATTCCCTTCCCAAATCAAGTTAGAAACCGAAGGTAAGAAATCTCAACAAGGCTTCAAAAGATGGAAAGAAACCAAAACAAAAATGCAAAACAAAGGCAATGGCAAAACAAAATGTTTTTGAGCTTTTGAATTTTATAAAAAGAAGATTTCAAAGAGACCAAGAAGAAATATCCAATTCCCAAGCCAAAAAATCTCTGAATTTCAAGAAAAACTTCAACAAAAATGCTCTAAATCTTATAGTGCGACTTAGTAGCAAGATTTATACAAGCAAAAGGAAGACAAGAAACTTAGTAACTCAACCCAGAAGAATTTGTAGCAAACAAAACTTCAAAGACCCAAAAATGACTCTTCAAAAATTGCAACAAGACCTAGTCAAATGAAATCAAGAAAACCAACCGAAAAGCAGGCAAAAATTAAAGTGCAAAGCAAGACATAAAGTTAGGAAAGAGCATATGAGCAGAAGCTCTCTGTCCTGATTAAGCAGAACAACCAAGAATCCCCAGAAAGAGATCTCGGTACTCGAACTAGAAATGCAAGCACTAAAAAACAATATTTGCCAAATGAGCCAGTCTTCAACCAAACAAGAGAGAAAAAGACTAATAACCACTATCAACTCAATCCAGAGACTATAAGGACACTGCAGAGACAAGTCACCACAGGTAGACAAGACCAAAAAGTCAAGAAATCAAAAATTTCAAAATTTGCCCAGGCATACGCTACTTAGTAGTTTTGCAACAAGCGTGCATACGCGACTGTGGAAAAGGAAAAACGTGTATACGCAACTTCCTTTCACCAAACCTGCGTGTATACGCGTCTGTGTAGAGGAAAACTAGTGTATGGAAAGGTAAATAATGAAAAACAAAAATGATCAAGCCTGGCTAAAGAACCAGGTCTTTAGTCTGACTGAGAAAAACTAACTAGACTGGAAATAATGATTAAAACTGTTGGAAACCTTTAAAACAGCTGAAACCACTCAATAGGGGAATCACAAGAATGTGATCCCCAGTGGAGTCACCAGTTCTGTTTCGAGAAATAACTCCCTAGAGGTCGTTGGGTCAAAAACCTCCACAGATCAGGGAATGCTATTCAAGAAGGACTCACACAACCACACTTGTACACTAAAAACTAGATATTATAGATTGTAGAACTCACCCGTAGGTCCTACGTTTGATGTAGATCCCGCGGGGTCCAAACCCCCAGCAACCCTTCTTCCTCTTCAACCTGGAAATCAAGAAGAGACATGCACGGAAATCTAGTTGTACAACATATATCTTTCCTAAATGTCAGTGTAATCCATGTGAAACATCATATAAACAATAATAAATTCTTAATTAACAATCTTTTCACATATGCAAGCAGATATTAACACGTGAATTTGGGAACAAGATGGTTCTTCTTCATTACGAACAGCATGTACAATAATAGAAAGGTGGAGAGATCACCTGAATCCTTCCACGATCTTCGAACAGACCGTCGTCTGGATTCGTCCCGCCCTTGCCTCACTAGGATACTTTCAAGACTTGTGCACACGAGATGACATATAAGCTGATGAACATCTCCAGGAAACAAGGGTTTCCTGTAAAAATCTGGGAAGTGCAGAAGGCACGGGAAATCAGACTTGAATTGGGCTCCAACAGAGTATAATGTCTATAATTTTCTCTCTCCCTTAGGCCATGCATATGAGGGGCTTTTTATACTCCCTCAAAGTAGTTTCAATCAGTTGGAAACAGTTGGCCACGGGCTGGGGTGGTTGAATTACAGGAATAACCATCAACCCAGCCTCGAAAATAGGGATTTTTATATATTTTTTAATGATTTTAATGGCATACGCGGAAAAGTATCTCTGGACTCGCGTATACACGCGGAAAAGTCTGGGCATACCCGCGTATGGGATTTTAAACACTATTTTTTATGAACTTTATTCAAGTCTATGGGAATGGGTGCCCAAGGCCAAAGAAACAATAATGAATCACATGAGGGTGAAAATGATGCTATAACAATGTTATCCATTCCAAATTTTCTGTTAAATCACTTTTAGTATCTACAATAACCTATATCTTTTACTCTAAAGGTCTACATTTTTCTTACTAGTGAGTAAACTCTTATCTACTATAACAAATTGCTCTTAGAATTTTACCTAGAGAAGTACCCAAGGTCTATTTTCATCATTGATAGGTGATCTTACTCTCAACAATTGATATTTCCACACTAGTTGTTCACTAAGTGGCTTCCCAAGTCTTCAAATTAAATACCTTTATTCACACTTTGATTTTCATGCCATACCTTAGATTCCATTTTCATCATCACTAGAATTACTCAACTATGTCAATGGATTTTATTATTGGTCGTCACTCATAGGGTCACCGATGCATGATATTCCATTTGGTGTATGCGAGATACATACGTAGGGGTATTTCCTTTTAAATTTTTATCTAATTCCCTCCAAATCATTTTACCTTCAATTTCGTCATGTTGGATGATGGGGTATGCCTTAATTCCCTCCTTTCAATCAATCTTCTCCCATCAACTTCTGCTCATTTTCTATAGGATCGGTATCTAAAGTATTTGTAGTGCCTTGGGGAATTTGGACATTAGTGATAGTATCACTTGCAATTAATATTGGTAATACATCAATGTACCATGACTAATATGTTCTACAAGTGTTGAATGTCACCTCATTCACTCACACTTGCTAGATTGTACTAGATATCTTGATACCCATTTTCATCATCAATGGATTTTATCACATTTGTTAACAATATGCTCCAGTGACCAATAATAGAATGGTGTCGCCAATGTTAAACTTCAAATTATCTATTCAGATGGTGTAGATAACTTCAAATATTTGGTTTGAATACCTTGAGGCTATAGCAACATCATCTCTTATATGTTTCTACCCAAGTTGTATCCATAATACCACACACATATTTCACATTGGTACTTGTGGAGGATTAGTTTTTTACCTCATTCACTTTGGTTATCCTCCTATGTATTGAGACATAGGTCCACTATGTATCTATATGTGGTCATGTTTTATACTCTTATATATGCATCGATCCACTATGTACTTATTATCATTTCCATGATCACTTGTTATATACTTCATGGGTTTGCATTTCTCTTGACTTCGTGGCCATGATTTTACACACCCAATCACAAGTATTTCCACCTCAATAGGTGACTTATATTTTAATCAGTTTATTTTTGCAACTATAATTTTGGTTTTTTGTTTATTGAACTCATTTTGGACCCACTTGACAACTTCCTCCTGGATTTCATAATGTATTTCCATAGACATATTCCTTTGTAACCTCGCATATTAAGGGGCATCTACTATAGCATAATTTGTTTTTGTATCGTAAACATACACTCCATGGCCTCAAACCATTTATCAATTACATTTCTATACCTCACTTCTCCTTAGAATTATTTTGAAAATATTTTTCTGGATTGCATGCACTAATATTGATCTAGAAACATGTATACATACGCTTGATTTATCTATTTTTTCACCTCCTATTTCCTATGTACAACTACCCCATTTTCCTTCTAAGAGTGTAAAATCAAGCCTAAGGTGGAGAATAAGAGGAAGGAACCTTATGTTGGAAAATTGATACTAGAGACTGAAAAAGGGTTTATTCTTGAGATTTTAAGGATAGTCCCTCAATAGGAAGCTATTTTTTCCTAATTCATCTTCACATTTTAATATAGAATAGAGGAAAGATGCTCCTTATCTTTCTATTATTCATGTGCAAGGTGAGGATAGTGAGGAACACTCCTTCTGTGGTCTAAGAGGAGGAATTCAGGAAATGGTTCTTAGAGTCATTGACAATTGGAACTAGTAAGATCTTTACTTTTATAAACTTTTTTTTGAACCAAAATATACAACTCACATATTTCCCTTCACTTATGTTTCATTATATTTAGTTGCTAGATAATAACCATATAATTCTAATTAATTTGGGTAGTTAGGAATTTATTTTCAAAGAAATTTTACTTTTGATCATCTTCTTCAATTGTTTAGATCAATAAGTGGAATGTTGGAGTGAAATTTTAAGACAAATTCTCTTTGGTCAAAGTCATATCCAATAATCATCTCTCTAGGTTTGCTTGCAATAAATACCTCAATTTGTTATAAAAGTTATTGAATCCTTTCTATATAGGTTTAGATTGTGTTATATTCTAATTCCATTATGTGATTTTAACCCTGATCATTTTGGAAATATTCCATTAAACAATAGGTATTTCATTATTTCCATGTCTAGATTTTTTGGAGCTAGGACATCCTATTTCAATAACCTTTAAGTGGGAGCTTTAAGAATTGTGTTGACATTCCTTAGCTTCATTTCATTGCTCATTTATTCATTTATTGAGGTGTCTAGTCCATAAAACATGACCCTTTTTTTAGATATTTTTTAGAAAAGCTAAGGACTAGGGAATAACCTTGTAATGAGGTGGGATTTGCTCAAGACTTTTATTTTTTATTTTTCTCTTTACCTCTTTGCCTCTTTAGATATTAAATAAAACTATATCCAAGAGCCATGCAATCCAAGATGAGCACATGGATACATTTCAATGAATTCTACTATTTGTGCCTCAACTAACATTGAGAGAGAGAAATATATGCCTAATCATATGGTTATAGAGTGTGATGTTCAAAAGTCAAAATCTAGGAGAAAAGACACAACTTATACTACTCAAAATAGAGTAAAAGTCACAAATGGTACTAGTTTAACATGTCCTAGTAAAGATCGGATGCAAGTTAATGGTTCTTCTATAAATATTGGGTACGCCTATACACTTCATAATTAAGTGCATTGATCTATAAATTGTAGTGGATATTCCACTAGAACAATTCACCACAATGAATTCGATAAACAGTTTACTAAAAATATGTATTGTGAGTGTTAATTCCATTTAAACCTTAGAGTATTTATTTACCGCACTATACTTAAATGGGTAAATTATCTAAAATGCAACAAATATAGAACAATAATAAATACATACATCATCCACAATAGAGACATATTTTTCCTTGGAAAACCCTTATGGGAGAAAACCTAGCTAAAAGGTGAGGTTGTTATACTCACTTTTCTGTGATATGGAAAAACGCAAGTATAAAGAGGTACTTCCTATGAAGTTACCTAATACTTATGGCTTGTGAGGTTGCTACAAAATGTTAGACCCCTTCTATTTTTCTCTCTAAGTTCCCACTCCTAGTTGCTTTTCTGAACTATGGAACAAAATATAATAGCACAGAATAAAACCCCTACTCCTCCTAGAGGCCTAGTATTTAACTTATCCTAATAGCCTTGTGGAATTTGCATAATCTTTTGGTCGGGTCCAGATTGGCCCGGTATAGTCTATATATGTAGGCGTTTATTTTTATTTGTTTATTAGATCAATTAAATTTAGTTTTTTTTATGATTGGGTTGGAATTTCAAAGCACACTTTCTTATCAAATTCGACGTTTTTAATTATTTTTTTATCACTTTTCACAGTTTCAATCAAGGGTCTTTGACTGTTTTACAAAAAATTTAACTACATTTGACATGGCCTCGTCATCTATTAAAATAGATGTTTAATTTATTTTTTTTCTCCTTTTTACTACTGTTAATTTTAATTTATTTTTTTGCTTTTTTTTTTTAACTCTCGTCCGAGAGTTTTTTAACTCTCATCCGAAAGTTTTTCAACTCTCGTCCGAGAGTTTTTTCAATTCTCGTCCAAAAGGTTTTTAAACTCTCGTCCGAGAGTTTTATTTTTATAACAAAAATCCAAAATTCTTCATTCGCCCGGCATTCTGCACTGTCGTTTTTGTGAATTCATTCTGCACTGTAGCTGTCGAATTCTTGGACTGTAGCTGTCGTTTTTGCGAATTCTTAGACTGTAGCTGTCGAATTCTTGGACTGTAGCTGTCGTTTTCGCGAATTCTTGGATTGTAGCTGTCGTTTTGAAGATCTATTTTCTTTGTCACCGGGATCCAGGTAAGCCTTTGTCTGCCTTGAACTATGCATCTGCCTGTTGCAATTTTTGGGATTGTGGATCATTTTACTTAAGGAATTGGATAGAGAAGTGAAATGAAAAGGACATAAATCTCAACGAGAATCAATACAAGATGCAGGAGAGGAGCTAGTGAACTCTGGTTAAGCTATGGAGCTCCCAACCATTTTTCCCCAATTTCAAAACCTTCTCAATGAAAATCCTCACATGGAATATTAGAGGACCTAGCAACAAAAAAAATAAAGATATTTATGGGATCAATTAAAAGAATAAACGTTGACGGTGGTTATTCTAAAAGAAACCTAACTAGCAGGGGATAAATTGACAAAGATTTTTATTTTTTTTGGCAGGGTAGTCAATTCATGGCAGTAGATGCACAAGGTAGTTCTCGCAGGTTGGATGTCTTGGGGAATCCCTAGGAGGTTGTCTTTAAAGACTGGTTGCAAGCCCACACATAATAAATGGATGATTATGATATTTGGCCACAAAAGACCTAGTTGCTTTAACAACAGTATATGGACCCCTAGTGCTAACAGATATGCCACAATTTTTAAGTCAAATTTCGTTTCATAAAAGGTGTTTCCCATTTCTATTATGGGTTTAGGGGGAGATTTAAATCTCATTTGGTCTCTGTGAGAGAAAAAACTTGGAGGCCTATGAAGGCTTGAACCAGTTTCTAACAATTTTAATAACCTTATAAAAAAGTTGAAGTTAGTAGATACACCTAGGGTTAATGGTTATTTTTCTTGGAATAACAAAAGGAGTGAAAGACATTAAATACCCAGCTGTTTAGTTCATTTACTCATAACCGAAGAATTCTTACAAAGGGATATTTTCATAGAGGAAACCATCTTGCCTTGTCTAGGGTCAGACCATTGGTCGCTCAGACTAGAAATAGACTTAAAGGAAACACCAAAAAAACAGTTGTTTCATTTGGAATGTCTAGGGTTTTAACGAAGTTAAAAAAAACATGGTTATTGAGAACCAAGGAGGAAAGGTTTTCAATTTTCACTTTGCCTAGTAGGTCTACTACGAGGTTGGAGATGTCCTCAATGACCATCATTCACAACAACAGAACCAACAACATCAAGATCCCCATAAACATCATAGTCTCAATTGTAGAGATTAAGATGAAAGTGATGACCAACATTCACAACAATTGAACCAACAACACCAATATCACCATCAACATCATAGTCTCATTTGAATAGATAAAGATGAAAGTGATGAACATCATCCACTTATGAAATCTAGACCTCACATTGATGACCATTAGAAACTTATGAAATGGAGAGGGGACATGGTGAATCTTATTATTCAATTGGTTTGTTTTTTTTATTGAGGAATGTAATAGGAACAAGTCTAGTGCTCACGTGATGAAGGGAAAGTGGAAATATATTTCCAAAATATTGAAGGAGAAAGGATTTCATATTTATTGTCAGCAGTGCAAAGATAAATTCAATGACATGAACAAGAATTTTAAGGCACTAAATGATGTGCTTGGAAGAGACACATCAAAGGTTGTTGAGAATCATCATCTCATTTATTCTACGGATCATATTTTTGAGGGGACAAAAAATGGTCTGATGAAAATTATAGATTCCAATCACTTATTCTAGGAAGAAATGTGTTCTTATTCCAAGCTACATATCCTGGCAGATTATGGTATGCAGTCATCTTCTCCTAAGGGGAGAGAGAATCATGAGGCAAATGGGAAAACTAATGATGAAAATGGAGAAGATGTTGAAGAAGATAGTACAAGAATAGCATGGATGCAAAGACAACTTCTTGATGTGAAAACGCTAAAAGTGGAGCTTCAGGCACTACAACTTGAGCTTGAGAAGGAGGGGTTTAAGGGGCCAGTAATTTGTAGGAGTAAGTAAACATAGTTGAAGAGACTGAAGTTAGAAAATGAAAATAATAAACTTGAATTTGAACTCATGGAAGTGCAGTTGAAGAAAAAGGAATTTGAGATCATGAAAGAGGCAGAAATGACATAGCATCTCTCTCTATTGGATTGTTTGTATGGAGTAAAACAAAATTAGGGGGTCAAGCTCCAATAGCTCAATTTTTTGTGCCTCACTGTCTTTAGCCTTTGTGGAAATCATGAATTATTTTCAGTTGTTTATGTTTCATTGTCTTGATACTGATGTAATGCATACATAGTGCATTTTCTCATTTATTTGGCAATTATTTTTTGGTGAACTCATTAGGTATTTGTATTCCACATAATAGTTAACAACTTTCATTTTAACTTGAGTAAACTCATTTTTACACAAGTATTTGTATTTGTTTGCGATAATTTATTTCTTTTGGTACTTTAGAGATAGTTCATGTAAATTCATTTAGTATTTATATTTGTTTGCAACAAGTATGTCAACACCAAAACTTGTCATTTCCTATTCCTACTCTACTTTATAAAAGGTTTTCCCACCTAGCTTCATTCTCTATTGTCAAATCGTTATAAAATCATGGGATCTACCTCATGGTGGCCAAGGTATTTGTAATTAGTGGTGGTGGAGAGAAGAGCTACCCACCTTGACTATTATATTCCTCTTACATGGTATACATTGTGAGTTGGGTTTTTTTAATCATTTGTATGTAAATTGAGGAGTCAACAATTTTCTCACATTAAGTTGGTTTTTTCCCACAACATTTTCACAATTATTTGGATTTTTTAAGGAGGTCATTGTTATTTTATCTTATTCCTAAGAAATAATGTTAGAGGGCTCGTCTTCTAATTGGTCATGGTTATACCTTCCTCAACACTCCAAATATATCATTTTGTTGTCCTATCTTGCTTTATGCGGTATGGTATGTTTCTTACTCCTACATTTTAATCCTACATTTTAACATGGAAATTGAGGGTATGTGTGTTGTGTCCAATCCTTGTCTCTAGTGCATGGTATTCTTCAAATTTCATATATACATGTTAGATATTATGTGGGGTGTATCTAAGAGGGTGTTGTTGTAATTTTCCATCCCCTTAAAAATAATGAGTCTCTACTCTCACTAACAGTTTGAAAGGAAGCAACTAGAAATGTACATAAGCTTGGAATAGTAGTAGCCAAATTCAAGATGGAGAAAATTCCAATTTCCTTAGTCCTCGGCATTAAATTATATTCAAGATGAGCACTAGATGATGAGATGAGACTTTTACGCTCGTAGAGCAAAATCCCACACCAAATCGAGTAGAACATGTAGTTGTTATAGGTTATCTTACTCATGTCAAATTTGTGATCAATGTATTGTGGTACAGGTGGGAAGTTCTTTTCTTGTTTGATTTTAATAATAGATTTCTGGTGCAGGACACAATGATAGTGAATGTGTTTGCATATTCACAAATTTATGCTACATTCACTGTAATTACACAAAGTTTCTCATTTTTTTAACAACAGTTGTGGTTACAATATAGTTCAAGCAGTTGAAAAATGTTAATTCAATTGACATCTAGCACACAAGATTGAATCAAACGTTCTCCTAAGTAGAAAATTTTAAAAGTGGGTGTTTCCCATCTGATATAACATTTTAGTTGTAAAATTTTACATGGCCATTGTTTCAAAAGCTTTCTTAAATATCCCCATCATTTTTTTTTAGTGTAAAGAATCAAAGATTAATTGAGATAGATTTTATATTAATAATATCTTTGTTTTCTGGCTGTTGACAAAGTCCAAAGGAATTTTATTGTTCTAGTCTTGGTTGAGAGATATTCTTGCAAAAGAAAAATAAACTTTCATCTTTGATTGCTTTAAATTTCCTAAGCATCTATGGTCTTATCTTGTATGTATTTCTTGCTTCTAATTTTCTTGTGAGAGACTAAACTCCCACACTCTACATTGCCATAGTAGTACTAGCATGATGAAGATGTAAATGATTTTTTCCACAACTATTACACTGTTATCCTTTCCAAAACAACTGTCTAGTCTCATCTTGTTTTTTTTCTTTGGTATTGTTGCACTTGCAAACTTATTGGGGAATAAATTCAGTGATACATAACTGTAGTGTTCTATTTTAGCAAAACTTTCAAGATATTGAAATCGATTTGGCTAAAAGAGAGGACTCTTTTAGATCTAGTTTCACATTTATTTTAAATTCAAATCTGAACCAGTAAAGAAGATAAGAATTGACAGTTTTTTGGTCACCATCATGACATTGACACTTCAAGCAACATTATATTGACTAGATAGAGTAGAAGGATTATAGTTATGGATCCATAGATTATTCTTTGGCAATCAACCTGCAAATATTATCAAACTTTTTAATATATTATTTACACAATATAATTGCACTCTTAATGCTTTGGGATATATAATCTCCAAAAGTTACACACTGGGTGTTGTCACTGGCAGCGACTGTAACAATAGATGATTTCACCCTTCATATGAAAAGTGTTCTTGAACTAGGCCAAATGATTTTGACTTCAAGGCTGCTCTTTCACCATAATCTAGCTCGGATACCAAGTAATCTCAGGAAATTGAACAAGTCGGTTTTATTTTCTTTTGTCTTTGTTACAACTTTTGAGTTGAAGTAGTGAAGCCCCAGTCATGGTATATCTTTGTGATACAGTGGGAATTCTGAGAGAGATTTGCTAGTTGTTTTTCCTGTTACCTTGGAGACCTTATTGCATGAAATCTATCACTTTAATCATTAGGAAAGGCATTGTACTCAAAAGTAGAATCTAATCTAATGTCATGTGTCAAAAGATAAGTCACATAATTGAAGTATAATCACACTGCAATGATGAATATAAGGTTTGGAAAAATAAATCAGCTATAAATCTGAAGCTTGGTGCTTGAAGTATGAGTCATCTGCTTGCAACCCTCATGAAGTTCAATAAAATGGTGCCATGTGGTGCCATGTACTCATAAGCATATTCCTTGTACTTATTCAAATGGTTTCAATGGTGTGCTGAGTGCAACTAGTAGTGGTGGAGGAAGGTGGAATAAAACCAACAATACTCTCTCGTTTGTGGAATTGAAAGTGAAGCTGTGGGATGCTTTTCATGAATGGGAGAAACATGTCTAAAGTGTTCCATAACAATTATAGAGTTAGAGGAGGAACCTTGAAAATTATGGCTACATTTCTATAGAATCTCTCTCCTTGTTACGTTGTCCACCTTATCGTCATTTGCATATCTCACAGTTAAGATCTTATGAAGATATCCCTTCATTCTTTGATACCTCAATTTTGTATAAATCTGGTCCAAGTGACATTTAACCTTACTTTCTTCGAGGACTGTGACTATTCTCCTCATGCAAGGAATCTTGGTAACCCAACCAGCTTATAGATCTCCTTGCCAAAACAAAGTCATTTAAACAAAATTTGATTATAGAATGAAAATATTTAATTGATAAGTGAAGATAAAGTCTTCATCTTGATTTCTTCGATGGTGGAGAAAAGATGTGTTGGTGATTTCTCTTTGAATGATCCTCTTCAAGGGTAAGGATTAGATCTTGGTTGTAATGATGATAAAGCCTTCTTTTTTGCACTCTTCTATACCAGTCCTAGGAAAGCTTGGTTCCTAGTCTTTAGATAATATTACTTTGACTTCTTCTTTACATAAGAATATAATTACATAGTCAACATGAAGACCGATCTAGTTATACTTTTCAACATGCCTATGCGTTCACACATAGTACCTATATAGTACTTGTTATCCATTGGTTGATGACATTCAACTGTCGATTGATAATTTGTTTTTTAATTTTTTTATGAGGGGCAGGCGAGCCCTACAGAGACCCCTCCATGGCATCAGGGGAGCCCTACAGAGACGTCTCCATGAGAGGAGGATTATCAGGTACATTGGTTGTTTAGTTATGTCATGTTTTCAAGTAGGTTATATTTATTGTTCGTTGTGAAAAATTGATTAATGTGAATTTTTTTTGTCCTGCACAGGTGGACGCACTCGTCCGACTCGTTCACCCAGTCAAGGAATCGAACAAGAGGCGCCCCAAGGACATGTTCCCATTCGCCCTGTTGCTGGTGAGGGGAAAAGGAGAACAATTTCTCAGCCTGTGGGATTCATCCCACAATTGGATACTTCTCCAGGTAAAATCTAAATGAAAATTTATTGTTTGATGTATGTTTAATTTCAAACTTATTGTGGTACTCATGTACCCAAATTCTAACAATTTAATGTTTTGTATAGTGGGTCATAGACACATTCATTCCTCGATAGGGGACCATGGTATGAACGAGGGTCTTATACACGGCATAGGTACACATTAGATCAATTGCTAGTTAAAATGTTCAATTTTACGTTATATTCAATGTTGAACAAGTGAATTTTTTTTCCAAATGACATGTGTTTAATGTGAAAACATTATGCTCCATAGGTGCAAATGTTGGAGTTGGGGTTGGCCTTATTGCTGGTGAGGGGCAAAGGAGAACAATGTCTCAGCCTGTGGGATTCACCCCACAATTGGATACTTCTCCAAGTAAAATCTAAATGAAAATTTATTGTTTGATGTATGTTTAATTTCAAACTTATTGTGGTACTCATGTACCCAAATTCTAACAATTTAATGTTTTGTACAGTGGGTCATAGACACGTTCATTCCTTATTAGGGGACCATAGTATGAACGAAGAGGAAGAGATAGTTTTTCCAACAGGTATTTTCAAATTACCAAACAAGTTTTTTAAATACAAATTTTCCTTATAAATTATTTAATTTTTAATATGTGCAATAATTTAACATGTTACAGGTGGTGGTGGTCGCCCTCCTAGGGGTAGAGGTCGTAGGGTTCATGAGTTTGCTCGAAATCCGAGCTATGATCCCCTTTACACCCATCCTGGTGATATTCCTGAGCAGATGCCTTGGGAAGATACCATCTCCTTACTTACTGTTGATGGGATGAGGGAGCATTCCACGAGATTGTGCAATGAATTGCAAAGTTGCAATCTCTCTACCCCTAGTCGAAATTGTCTCCAAATTGTTTTGCACAATTTGGAGAGTTTGATAGAGACTTATCGTGGGGTTGGACCATCAACCCAAGTTTTTTTTGACATGATGCGTAGGAGGAGAGAATCAGTGATTGGTATCCACTCCTACAATGAAGTCAAAAGTAAGGTCACTAAAGAAATGGCCTTGTCACTATTTGACTTGCGGCCTGAAGACAAAAAACGTCTGAAGATTGCAAGATTCAATGATCCTATTATTGCACCCCATATTTATGAGAAGTTCCTGTATGCATACGGGAAGTTCCCAAATAATGATGAGGTGCCGCAATATTTTGTTAGAATGTTGGTTGCTCAGTTCCGAGAGCACATGGACCCTAACTATACAGATATTGGGTCCAAATTCTATGGAGCTGGAAAAGGTCGTACATATGAACGACCTGATGCTATGCGAGATGTTGGGTTTAGGCCTCCAACACCTCGTTTAGTAGCTCGACCACCTAGGGTAGTTACACTTCCAGAGGAGTTAGCCCTTATCTCCAGTGTTGCATCAAAAATGAGGGATAAGATACAAGAACATATTGCAGCTGCTTTAGGAGGGGTGGAAGTCGGCTTAGGGATGAGCCAACCTTCATCTAGTGCAGGAGAGCGTTCATTTGTGAGTGTCCCAGATGATGTGTTGAGGGAGATGGAGCAAGATGAGCTTATTAAGTATGCAGCCTCATGTAGAGACCACTATGAGCAATCCAAGACAATACAAATGCACACCATGGGTGAGGTATGTACATACAGGTTTTGATCTAACATGTTTTTTTGGTGTATATATACATTTAGTCTCAAAAAACTGACGCCAATATATTTATTTAACTTATGCAGTTTACAACATTCCTAGAACAACATTGCCTTTCCCCTCGTGCTCATTCTATAGATCGTGGACACGATCATGTACAGGTGCCACAACCATTACTCATTACTATCTATCTATATTTTTGTATGTCAAATTGAAATTGAATTTATGTCACAAATTTATTGGTACGAGTCTTAACATTATGGAATTTTCAGGTTAGTGCTACACATGAAGGGATGCTTGAAGAGATTATTCCTTCTGAGGTTCCAGTCGTGACACAAGTATTGATACTTTTCGTTAAGCATATTTATAGTGTTTATTATATTTCTTTTCGTAAACTTGACTGTTAACTTTGGTTTCTACTTTTCAGGGTACAGAGGATATTGACATGATGCAGATTGAGCCTCAAGGAGATCCTGTAGTCTCTGGGTCCGAGACTCTACATTAAACCATGGTAACCTCTTACCCTTTCTTTGTTGCTATGGTATTCAAAAAATATCCGAGAGTGTACGAGGAGATTCACCTGCCTTTTTTGTAGAATTTGTATCCTAGTTTTTGTATCTTTTCTTATTCAATCAAGAACTTTTTCCCAATTGTCTATGAAGTTATGGATAACTTTATTCAGTTATCAAGATCAATGTTCAAGGTTTATATTCAACATTGTTTCTTTGATTATATTTGAATACAATGCAAGGCAGTGACTGATTTCAAATAATTGCTATTTTTATATTTCCCGCATTGGTTTATCATCAAGATTGAGTAAGGTCTTTACTTTTAGATGCTTTGGAAATTTATTACCAACCTATTTAGTATTAAGGAGTGTCTTGCTCTGAATTCAAGGTTATCCAATCTTTATAGTTTACATATGAACCATAGGGATTCATGTGAAGATTTTCCAATATGTATTCTTGTGTGCTATTGAATTCATTTGAATAATGTCCATGGATTTTTTGTCCTATTAATAAAAATTAATGACTACCACATTCACTAGAATTTTTGATATTTTAATGTATTCTTTGAGTGCCAAGGATTTCCATCCCATTCCCATTGATACCTAAGACATCCTATTTTAATTTTTTATATATCATCCATATAATATACTTATTTTTCGAATTCTCGTTGGTTTCCCCCACTGTCGCGCGCGTTTTGAGCTATCGCTCGAGCTAGGGTTCCTTCGCAACAAGGGAGGCATCGGGCACCGCCCAGTTCCTCCCCCCCCCGCCTCCTCCGTCCGATGCAGAAGCCTTCCTCAAGCTTCTGGCCTCTTTGCCGAAGAAGAAAGCTCCCAAGGCAACAAAGTTCGTTAAAAGACTGGAGGATATCCCTGAGATTTCTCTCCCTCCTGAGGGACCGATCCAGATTGCCCTCTCCTTAGCGGAACCTGCTCTGGTGGGTCAGTTCACAGGTCTTTGGCCCTCCCCTAATTCCATGGAGAGCTGGGTTGCAAAGAACTGGGCGCCGCTGATCAAAAACATCGTTACTTCATACTTCTTAGGGAGAGGTTTTTTTTCTGTTTGAATTCTCTAATAAGGAGGATAAAGACCTGATTTTCCAGAATGGTCCCTATTTCATGGGCCCTCAGGGGCTGTATCTCAACAAGTGGACGCCCGACTTCGATCCAGCAGTTGACGTCCCAATAGCCATTCCTGTGTGGGTAAGGTTGTCCAACCTCCCAGTGCATTGTTGGAACTGGACTCGCTAAAGCATATCGGGAACACCCTGGGAAAATTTATTGATCGAGCAAACAGTAAAGATCAATATGACTGTGCTAGAATATGTGTAGAAGTTGATTTGGAGGTTAGTCTGCCTGAGGCAATAAAAATCAAGATCGACAGTTGGTCACACGTTCAAAAGCTGGACTACGAACAGCTCCCTTTCAAATGCCGGAAGTGCCATGTATATGGCCATTTTGCTAGAGGTTGCCCAAAGAATAGTGAAGTGGAGAAAGGCAAGGAGGAAGGCTAGAATCAGGTAAAAAGGACCAAAACCGCCCATAAAGCCCCTAGATCTGGAAACTCAAATGGCAAAGGCCCTCAGACGGAACCTGTTCTTCAAACCCCTTCCTTGAAAGATCAAGGAAACAAGTTTGCGCAACTAAGTTCAACAGTTGAAGACATCCAAGAAATCGAGGAGCAGAAGGAAGATTCTCCCCATAAAGAGACCCCCTCGGGATCAAAGCAAGAAGATAGAAATGCAGACAGATCGAAAGAGAAATACATAGAAGAGATTGAGGAAGTACAAGGCTCGGAGGATTCAGAGGAAGAAGGTGAAATAGGGGACTCGTAAACCTCGGCTAGAAGATCAATGAGAGGCCGAAAGTCTACCCGTGAAAAAAGAGAGCAGGAAACTTACAAAGACAAACTCCAAGGAAGCCAACCAACCCTCGAGAAACTCTTGGCAAAAACTCTGAAGATGACCAGAAATCAGTCTCAGAGCTCTAAGGAAGCTCACCATCCAAAAAGCAAGTGATGAAGATTGTCTCCTGGAACTGTAGGGGTATGGGGAGCAGAATAAAAGAAGAAGCCATAAGAAGCCTTATAAGAACATAATCTCCCGATATACTCCTCATGTAGGAGACCAAAATGGAGGACAAATAATTTCTCCATATTCGCAAGAAATTGTGGAATAAAAGTGAAGGACAAGCAGTCTCTGCTCGAGGTGCCGCAGGGGGCCTGGGCACGCTTTGGAATGGCAACAAATATTCAAGGATCAAAGAGGTCTTCAATACCCACTGGCTGCTAACGAAACTACAACATTTTGACACAAAATATATCCTCTGCCTCTTTAACGTGTATGCTCCTGTTAGCGCAGGGTAGAAAAAGGTCTGTTGGGACTCCATTAGAAATCTGGCAGGCTCTGAAAATCTGGAAAACATCATCATTGCAGGGGACCTTAACCTCACCTTATCGTTGACTGAAAGGCGAGGAGGAAGCATAGTAAGGGATCCGGCACGGGAATGGGTGGAGGATCTTCTGCAGGACTGGGATATGATCGACATCAAGCCCTCTTCGGGTAAGTACACTTGGTCCAACAAAAGAGTCGGTCCGGGACATATTGCTGCAAGGTTAGATAGATTTCTTGTTCAAAGCTCTTTTCTACTTCTTGGATTAGAGTCTAGAATGCATATTCTCCCATGTAGCGTTTCCGACCATAGGCCCATCAAACTTGAGCTTCTGGCCCATATGGACCAAGGTCCTATTCCTTTTAAATTCAACCCTCAATGGGTCAAGGAACCAACTTTCATGCATATGGTTAAGGAAAGCTGGAATCAACCAGTTAAGGGCTCTGCCTTCTTTGTATGGGAGGAAAAACTTAGGAGAGTGAAAGCTGCACTAAAAAATTGGGCAAAATCCCTCCCCAATCCTGCAGTGGAAAGGAAAAAGATCCAAGAAAGCCTCGAGATTCACCATCTGAAATCAAAAAATGTAGAGATCACAAAAGAAATCCTAGACAGGGAGACTGACTTACAACAAAGGCTACACAAGGCAAGCTTGGCAGAGGAAGAGTATTGGAGAATTAAATCACGTAGCCTTTGGCTTAAGGCGGGAGATAGGAACTCCTCCTTCTTCCACAAATAAGCCCAAGCTCGGAATTGCTTCAACAACATCTCAGAAATCAAGGAAGAGACCATCAAGCATAGGGATATCAGAAGCATAAAAAGAGATGCTTTCCTTCACTTCAAAAATCTGTATAGTGAAGAGGAGGGTCTGGGGTGTAATCCAAATCTGGTGGACGAGGTGCCTACTCTGCTTTCCCCCAGAAAGAATCAGCACTTGCAAGCAGAAGTCTCAAATTCTGAAATAAAAAATGCCCTCTTCGCAATGGAGCCAGATAAGGCCCCAGGCCCTGACGGTTTTACTCCCAGATTCCTACAATCCTGCTGGCAGATTGTGGAAAAATAATTATGCAAAATGGTTCGGAAATCACAAGACTTCCAGAAAATTGGGGGAAGCACCAATTCGGTGTTCCTTGCCCTCATCCCCAAGGAGAAAGGCGCCAACACCTTCAACAGATTTCGTCCTATCTCCCTTTGCAATATAGGATACAAACTGATAACAAAAGTGATAGCAAACAGATTGAAAACCATCCTTCCAGCCATCATTCCGGAGAACCAGGGAGGTTTTATACAGGGAAGGCAGATTGTGGACAATTTTATTCTAGTCCAAGAGGCGATCCATTCAAGTCTGCTTCGAAAAGAGAAAGGAATGGTTGTCAAATTAGATCTAGAAAATGCCTTCGACCGGGTGAGACATAGATTCTTGATGGATGTTTTGCACAAATTTGGTTTTGGCTCCAAATTCATTAACTGGATTCAGGCTTGTATCAGTGAGCCTTGGATAGCTCCTTTGGTGAATGGGAGGGCTGCTGATTTCTTTAAAGCTTCTCGAGAACTGAGACAAGGGTGTCCGCTTTCTCCCCTGCTCTTTGTTCTCCAAGCTTCTATTCTCAGCTTCCTCTTGAATAAGAAGCAGCAGGAACAAGAGATTATGGGCTTGAATATAGCAAGAGGTGTCAAAAATATAAATCATGCGCTATTTGCTGATGATTCCCTCTTGTTGGGTGCAACCACTATGCTCTCGGCTACAAGATTTAAAGGTGTGGTGGATGACTTTTGTGAAGTCTCTGGAAGCAAGCTCAACAATGGTAAATGTCATATCTTCTGCTAGAACACTACAGCCAACACTCTCAAAGCCATCTCCTGTTGTTTTGTATTTGCTGCCTCCTCTAATTGGCCTTCCTTCAAGTATCTGGGGCTCCCCATTTTCCAAAAATGTGCCCTCAGCAGAGACTGGCTGCCTCTGCTGGAAAAATTCAAAACAAAGATCCAAGCCTGGGGATACACTTGGCTC
The DNA here is from genome assembly GCA_034641835.2 of Pinus albicaulis. Classification (NCBI taxonomy): domain Eukaryota; kingdom Viridiplantae; phylum Streptophyta; class Pinopsida; order Pinales; family Pinaceae; genus Pinus; species Pinus albicaulis. The sequence goes on along the minus strand of JAXQQM020077922.1, from coordinate 48,992 downwards.
AATTTGGCAGGGAAGACTGCGCTCATAAAGGTTGTATTAAACAGTCTTCCTATTTATCAGTTTGCTGTTATGCTGGCTCCAATTGGCATACTTAGGAAAATGGAGGAGCACATCAGAAAATTCTTCTGGAAAGGTGGCAAATCGAATGAGAAGAAAATTCCTTTAATTAGCTGGCATAAAATCTCCATGCCCAGAATGGAAGGCAGCTTGAATTTCAAGAGTATAAGTACACAAAATGTGGCGATGGGTGCAAAGCTTTTATGGAGGATAATCGCCCCAAATCCGGGATGGGCACAACTAGCGCTGTGGAAAAAATACTTCAGAGGGAAAAGGAAGCGATGTTTAGACAATCCCAAATCCAATTCTGGCTCGATGATCCACAAACTCTGTGCAAAAACAACTTTCTTAATTAACCTCCATGCGTACTGGATTCCTGGTAATGGTAAGCACATCAGAATTTGGGAGGATCGTATCATGGACAGCGATCCCCTGGCAGAGGATCGATCATTTCTTGTGCTGCGAGATTGGATGACCAGCGCTGGCTACGCAACTCTGTGGGACATTTCTCATTGGGAGGATGGCGTTTGGCAGAGTTGGGTGAAGTTTGAGGTGCCTCAGAATCTGTCTAATGAATGCGCAATTTTCTTAGCCCACTTAAAAGGCAAGGCCCCTATAAATAGTAGGAAACCTAACACTCGTGGCTGGGGTTTGACTTCAGGACGTTATACTGTCTTGCAGGGCTACAGGCAGCTGTTAATTCACCCACACGTCCCTCCTAATCCGGAGCCCTGGAAGGGGATTTGGTTACAGACTTCCATCCCAAAAATAGATATATTCTGCTGGCTCCTCTGTCATAAGAGAATTTTGACTGAAGACAGGCTCCAGAAAAGAGGTTATCATGGGCCTTCTAGATGTACATTGTGTGGTGAAAATGAAGAAAGCGCCTCTCACCTGATGCTGAATTGTAAGTTTGCTGCAGAGATATGGCAAGCGCTCTTAGGCCCATGGAGTATTGATTTCACTTTCCCCAATCACATCTCTGACCTGTTCTCAAAATGGATGCTCAATTATCCTGGAGACACTCCTAAAAACAAACATATCAAGGCTGCCTGGATCTCTCTCCCTAAAATAATCTGTTGGAAAATATGGCTTGAAAGAAACCAGAGGATTTTCAAAGACAAAAGGCATGATATCAAGATAGTCTTGGTAAAGATAAAAAGTCAGTTAAAAGAAAGCTTGGGAGACCAGTTGGATGGTGCATATCTTTGTGAGCAAGATTCTGAATGGGGTGCTATCTTCGACCTCCATTTTAGAGTCTTTGAAAGGCCTCCCACCCCCCTAAAAGATTGGCAAATTAGAGTCAACGAAACATAATTCTCTGAGTTTATCACTAAGCAGTCAAGAACCGCCCTCTTCTTTGATGGGGCAGCAAAAGGAAACCCAGGAAAATCTGGAGCAGGCGGAGTTGTAAAAAATGCTGAAGGGAGAACTGAGTTCAGATATGCTTGGGGTGTGGGTCACAACACCAACATTCAAGCCGAAGCGCTGGCTCTTCTCCAAGGTCTCAAGCTACTCAAATTTCTTGGTATCAAAGAAGCAAATGTTTTTGGAGACTCCCAGCCCATAATTAAATCCATAGTGGACATTTCTTCACCTTCATATTTAAGATTATCAAGATTGATGACTAGGATAAGATTATTGTCGAATTCCTTCCAGAGTTTGAATTTCTTCCACGTAAAGAGAGAAAACAACAAAGATGCTGATGCTAAAGCCAACAAAGTTGTCCTCCTCTCCCTTGGAGCCCTCCTAAGAGATAGAGACGAATGTTGGGATCCCATCCCTTAATTTTCTGGTTAATATATTTTATTTTCTATTATTGAAGCAGTTTGTTTGTATTTACAAGGTTGGGAAGACTTCGGAGATCGGCCTTATTATTGCATGTAAAAATCGCTGGCTTATAAGTGTAAGTGCCATTATGTTCCTGGCCGGAGAGAAAATCTGGGCATTGCCCTTGCATCTTGTAATCTGAATTGAGGCATTCAAGCCAGGAAATTAATACATCACACTACCCGTTTCTGTCAAAATATATATATGAGCATTTATTTTCATAATAAATAGAGGAAGGAGTTTCTCTCTGTTTTAGGGGCGTATTTCTTGTAGGTGTAAGCTACATGTGTGAGATTATCCTAGAAGGATATTATCATTCTGCTCTAGGCCATAGAGAAGGGATTGCTTCTACAGCAACTCATAAAATTCCGTTTTGAGGCCTAGCTTAGGCTGAAGTCATCCTAAGGTATAGTGCAGTTAAGATCAAGTACATATTTTGTTATATATGAAGACCTTGATGTCACAAACACGTGAATTGTAGGAGGCTTGAGGAGGAGCCTTAAAGCCCTTCCAGCCATGCTTTGAATTTCTAGTTGAACAAAATAAGGGGAAGTATAGTTGGTCATAAAATCACAGTGATTTGAAGCAGGGTTAAAAAAGCTTACTTTTCAAGGAAGTCTCTCAGATCTTCACTCTTGATACTGCACCTCTGAAATAATTGGATGTTCGTTAAATAGCTATGGTCTTGGTATGATTTGCCTATAATGTCATATGGCATATGCTTTAGAATGATTTTTTGCATTATGACATTTTTTCTTGCTTCAGTCATATATGTGTTTCTCATATTACTCTACATTGGTAGAGTTTCCCATATTGGCAATAATGGGTATAACCCATTCCTATATACTCTCAAATTTGTGTATGGATTTCACTGTACAACAACTGCAATATGGTATTTCTATTACAATAGTATAAGCTTGACCTCAATTTCATCATTTGTATATGAATTATGGTATAGTACATGAATATATGGAAGTGCATCCATCAGTTCAGATATGGCTTCTCTGCTCTATTCATATTGTCTATATTCATTCAGTTTTGCATTGTATACAAAACAATAATATTCCCCTATATATGGTGTCAGGAATCCTATTCGAGAATGATGTTGCAGTGGAGTAGCTGCAATATCCTCCATCTAAAATATCAATGATCTTGATCATTTTGGGTCGTATTGATTTTCTTCACAATCACGTTCCTTCAATAGTGTCAGCATTCATATATACAGTCACAATTTGATCTTCTTAGCATCATGCTTATCGATCCTTGTTCAGTTTCTAGAAGAATCAATTTTTTACTTTGAATAACAAGTGGTGAGCATCATTAAAGGAAGAAATTTTGTAGGTATCTGAAGACCAGACCTCCCTTGTGACAAGAATCACTACAAGAAGTCAGGTTGACCATTGGACCTTTCATTAGCATAACTCAAGGATGCAGCAAGTATTCAATATTTAATGACAAGCATCAGAAACCCTTGATTTTGATCACAAGATTACAATTACAGCACTATATATATATATATATATATATATATACAGGAGAGTTTGCAAAGTTGGGATTGTACTTAAAGTCAAACTCACCTCATCAAAGAAAATGGTTTAAACGTGAGGTACATGACTATTCAACATTAACTTGACCGATGCATGCTGAATTTGACACAACTCTTATTTAAATTTGCATGCTGAATTTGACACAACTCACTATGTCAATGGTGACTTGTTCTTCCCCTGTGCAGGATGTTGCTAAAGGAGAAACTTTTATTAAGGAGAAAGAAGAAGAGTTGTATGCCTTACAAGAAAAACTTGTCAGTATGGAGAATGTGATTTTCTTCTAAAAATGATCTGTGGATGATTTATTAAATTGGAACATTTATTTTAAGCATTGTAGCATCATGCATTTATTGTATTCCGATGTGAAATAAGATTAATAGGAGAATAATTTACCTTGCTTATTGTTAATCAACGCAAGCACTTTGTCCAGGATCCAGCAGCTCCAGTTCCTTATTCTTACTTTAGTATCATGCTCTTTATTGTAATTATCTTCTGATTTCAGATACTGTTTTATTTTTTTAATTTTTTATGGGATTCCATAATAATCTTGTTGTTATTGCAGGAGGAGATCCAAAAGCTCATTGATGATCACAAGGCCACACTAGAAGCAAGGAAAAATGAGTTTGAAGCTGAGATTGAACAACGACAATCCTTATGCAAAGAAAGAGAGGAAGCTTTAAGATTGTTTGAGTAGCTTAAGAAATTGAAAACAGAGTTAAATGCGATCAGGCTTGGCAGCTGACAATATGATACAGCTGGAAAGATTTATTGAAGGTTCCCAAATTTCTACAAATGAAGGTTTAGTGAACAAATTAGTGAGATTTAAAATTGGCTATAAGCCTAATGAGATCAAATAAGAGGAATTTGTTCGTAGCCTTGCTATTTCTGTAATTAGTGAGATTTAAAATTGGCTATAAGCCTAATAAATAGTTCGTAGCCTTGCTATCTCTGTAATCTATACTGCTAGAAAATTGGCAGAAACCAAGACTGAAAATATTTGATATATTTTGGAAATCGAGTTTCGGCAGTACAATATGGATTTCTTTTATTCAGATTGAAAAATTTGTGTAGTGATGAACCTCATATTAATATTTATTATTATCCATTTTAATTTATGACAAGTGTTGAGTATCACAAATAAGGTGACTAAAATATATGTTTTTTTTCTTGTTTATTATACATTTTCTACTGTGTTGAAATCGAGTATAATTCTTTTACAAATTTGTGCCAATATTTGAAGGCAATGTGCTTTCTTGTAGTGGTGCTAATGCATGGATGTTCACGGAAAATCTAAAGCAGGAGTTGATATGTGGATGAAAGAGACTCTTAACACATGTCCTAAGTCGGCTAGAAGAAGGCAATAAAACGGGGTTGATTGGCCCGAGAATGCACAATAAAGACAGGAGGTTTATGATAGACAAATAAGCCAGTGACAGATGGGTACACAAGGGAAAAAGCTCACTTTGAAAGTGGACAAGTTCTCTAGGCAAACTTTTCCCTCCTATACCCATCTATCACTACAACTTATTTGTATGTCATAAAACTCTTGTAGCTTGCTTATCTGATGGTGGTGAGTATTCTTTAATATGCCTCCAATGCTCATCTAATTTCACCTTGAATTAGCATTTGCATTACCCAAGTTGGGTCCACCCAATAAAATCCAAAGAAAATTCTGAAGTGCATGATAAGCGTATTGAAAAACACTATCATAACATGGCATTTCATCTCACATTTCCAAAATAAGAAACAACTTTCCAAATTAGGAAACATGTTTCCAGGCCATATCATATGTGTTTCCACATTTCACTGTGTTTTTGGTGATGGTACCAACCATGTACTTGTGTTTCCCACAACATAACCAAATATTTATATTGGTGCAAAGTTCAAACAGACATCAGTCTCAATTTATTGAAGCAACATGAGCCATAATCTTCACATTTTGAGGATATTCTGTTACAGCCTTGGTCTAGAAGCTAACCTATGCAAAAAAGAAGATCATGACTTTCAATATGTCCAATAATTTTTTTCCAGATGGTCACTCTTATAAAGGTGACAATAGTATAAGGGGTATCTTCCTATACCTAACTAGGTGTTCATTTTATGTCTCTAGCTTTGGAGATGAGATTTTCTAAGGCTTACATTGTCCTTCATATACTAGAAAGGTGTTACCCACCATGTGCATTTCAAACACTTTAATCAATCATCATCAATTCCATCATCAATTAGTTCCATCCACTCGGGATTGCAAATCATATTTGACAAAATGGAACCAAAATCCACCTTGCGGTCAATTCAAGAAAAGACTTCAGCCATAGTAGTATTGTTGTTGATCCTACATGATTTACAAATGGACCAACATGTCATAAAATAAGGCATCATGGCAACAATAAGGAATGGAAGAAACTAGAAATGTACAGAAGCCTGGAATAGTAGTAGCCAAATTCAAGATGGAGAAAAGTCCAATTTCCTTAGTCCTCGGCATTAAATTATATTCAAGATGAGCACTAGATGATGAGATGAGACTTTGAGGCTCGTAGAGAAAAATCCCACACCAAATCGAGTAGAACATGTAGTTGTTATAGGTTATCTTACTCATGTCAAATTTGTGATCAATGTACCGTGGTACAGGTGGGAAGTTCTTTGCTTGTTTGATTTTAATAATAGAGTTCTGGTACACGACACAATTATAGTGAATGTGTTTGCACATTCACAAATTTATGCCACATTCACTGTAATTACACAAAGTTTCTCATTTTTTTAACAACAGTTGTGGTTACAATATAGTTCAAGCAGTTGAAAAATCTTAATTCAATTGACATCTAGCACACAAGATTGAATCAAACATTCTCCTAAGTAGAACATTTTAAAAGTGGGTGTTTCCCATCCGATGTAACATTTTAGTTGTAAAATTTTACATGGCCATTGTTTCAAAAGCTTTCTTAAATATCCCCATCATTTTGTTTTAGTGTAAATAATCAAAGATTAATTGAGATAGATTTTATATTAATAATATCTTTGTTTTATGGTTGTTGACAAAGTCCAAAGGAATTTTATTGTTCTAGTCTTGGTTGAGAGATATTCTTGCAAAAGCAAACTTTCATCTTTGATTGCTTTAAATTCCCTAAGCATCTATGGTCTTATCTTGTATGTATTTATTGCTTCTAATTTTCTTGTGAGAGACTAAACTCCCACACTCTACATTGCCATAGTAGTACTAGCATGATGAAGATGTAAATGATTTTTTCCACGACTATTACACTGTTATCCTTTCCAAAACAATTGTCTAGTCTCATCTTGTTTTTTTTCTTTGGTATTGTTGCACTTGCAAACTTATTGGGGAATAAATTCAGTGATACATAACTGTAGTGTTTAATTTTAGCAAAACTTTCAAGATATTGAAATCGATTTGGCTAAAAGAGAGGACTCTTTTAGATCTAGTTTCACATTTATTTTAAATTCAAATCTGAACCAGTAAAGAAGCTAAGAATTGACATTTTTTTGGTCACCATCATGACATTGACACTTAAGCAACATTATATTGACTAGATAGAGTAGAAGGATTATAGTTATGGATCCATAGATTATTCTTTGGCAATCAACCTCCAAATATTATCAAACTTTTTAATATATTATTTACACGATATAATTTCACTCTTAATGCTTTGGGATATATAATCTCCAAAAGTTACACACTAGGTGTTGTCACTGGCAGCGACTGTCACCTTGTCACTAACAAATGGGTGTTGTTTATAGGGTTTCAGTTTCAGGGCTAGGTTTGCAAGGTTGCCTTCGAATCCCTCATTTCTCTGTCAATGGCTTTGAAAGGCTAAGAGAACAGTGGAGCCCAGGGTGTTATAGTTATGTTCCATGTCATTGTCATGTTCTAGAATCCAGAGACTTCTTCCTGGAGTAGCCTCTGTTTATTCTTTTCTGAGGAATATTTATGCAAGGATAAGAAATTATTCAACCAATGATGTAGAGTTCTTATTTTCGCATGGTTAAGGAATGTTTTAGATTGTGACATTCATGAAGTTGTTTTGGCAGATCCTCAACATTCCTTCAGCTATGGTGAACTTCATTTATCATTTGATCGGCCTCATTATAATTTTCAAGGATAGCCTGGATGATATTCATGTGAGAATTCCCCATTTTCTTGCTCGTACAAAAATTAAAATGGTGTGATGCCAAGCTTTATGGTTATCTATGTCTAGAAACTGCCTTAAATCAGTTTTTCCCCCTTACCTTAGCTTCTACTGAAGGGCAAGGAATTCCAACATGAGTCCTTTTGTATTTTCCAAATAGTAATTCCCAGTTAAATTTATTTTGGGTACATGTGTTATGATATGGAAAATAATGAGACATTTTTTTCTCCATCAAAATACTTTAATTTGATATTTCAAAGGTTGAAATCAGAATATACATAGTACTGTCTTTTTAGATCTTGCTGAGCCTTAAGGAATAGATACAATATCACAAATTCCAGTTTGTCATCTATTCCCATTAGTTACACTCTTCCTGTATCAATTAAGACCCCAGAATGTGCATTAAAACACCAAAAAGGGTACATACGTGAGGATTTTATGCCTTTCCATACTCATAACTTGCCATTTTAGTATTACAAAGCAAAACAAAACTCCTCTGAAGAAGTTAATACCGGAGAAGAAACAGTTTCGTGCTAGAGTTCTCCATACTTGAAATCCTTCACAGAAAAGGGTCCAGCCATATTTGTCAATATATATGGTGGGTCCAGAACCAAGCCATTCTTCACAAGTTTATTACGCTCGAAGATACAAGTGGCCTCATTGAAAAGTAAGTCAAGGACGTTAAAACATAGACTATGAGAAATTCGGGTTCGAATAATGCCAGATCTGAACAAAGACATTCCAAGGGTTTCTTTGATAGCACCAAACAAGGAGATCCCCCGCATTGTGGTGTTGGAGCAGTATTGTTAATCAAAATAACCATTGCCTCCTCAAATATGCTCCTGGGCAAGGTACCAATACCAAGGCTGAATTTACAAGTTTATGCATCTCCTATTATACACAGCTAGTCATCTGGAGTAAAAAAGATGCAAGTTCTAACGTGACTCTAAGTTTGTGATTGATTGGGATTGATTGGGCTAACAAAAAAGCTGAGGTAAATGTTCTAAAAATCAATCATATCCTTTGGGATATCACTCTTGAGAGGAAAGGCTGAGATAAATGTTCTAAAAATCAACCATATCCTTTGGGACATCACTCTTGAGAGGAAAATCTCGAAAGGACCTCTTCCATGCATATCTACAGAGAATTGAATGAACAAGCCGAAAAACTTTCCAAAAAAGCATTACAATTGCAAACTGGATCTTTTGGACAATATGAAATTTGGAACGACCGAGAGATCAATGGAAATGGCATTCGATTTTTAGTTGATAATTGTTTTTACAGAGTCTGTTTTATTCCTACAGTTTTGAGGATATATGGTTTTTTTTTTAAATTCATAGACAGTAAATACCTCCCAGGTATAGCGAATTGAATGAACAAGCTGCCAAACTTTCCTTGAAACAACTACAATTGCCAGCTGGAACTTTGGGATGACCAAGAGATCAATGGAAATGGAATTCCATTTTTAGTTTCATCAACTTTTTTTACATAGTAATTTTCATTTCTACAATTTAACGATTTCTTGTTTTCTTTTTTTTAAAGTTCATGGACGGTAAATACCTAAGCATCTATGGTCTTATCTTGTAGGTATTTCTTGCTTCTAATTTTCTTATGAGAGACTAAACTCCCACACTCTACATTGCCATAGTAGTACTAGCATGATGAAGATGTAAATGATTTTTTCCACAACTATTACACTGTTATCCTTTCCAAAAAAAATGTCTAGTCTCATCTTGTCTTTTTTCTTTGGTATTGTTGCACTTGCAAACTTATTGGGAAATAAATTCAGTGATACATAACTGTAGTGTTTAATTTTAGAAAAACTTTCAAGATATTGAAATCGATTTGGCTAAAAGAGAGGAATCTTTTAGATCTAGTTTCACATTTATTTTAAATTCAAATCTGAACTAGTAAAGAAGCTAAGAATTGACAGTTTTTTGGTCACCATCATGACATTGACACTTAAGCAACATTATATTGACTAGAGAGAGTAGAAGGATTATAGTTATGGATCCATATATTATTCTTTGGCAATCAACCTCCAAATATTATCAAACTTTTTAATATATTATTTACACGATATAATTGCACTCTTAATGCTTTGGGATATATAATCTCCAAAAGTTACACACTGGGTGTTGTCACTGGCAGCGACTGTCACCTTTTCACTAATAAATGGGTGTTTTTTATAGGGTTTCAGTTTCAGGGCTAGGTTTTCAAGGTTGCCTTCGAATCCCTCATTTCTCTGTCAATGCCTTTGAAAGGCTAAGAGAACAGTGGAGCCCAGAATAATGCCAGAATAATGGCTTTTTCGGGTTCGAATAATGCCAGATCTGAACAAAGACATTCCAAGGGTTTCTTTGATAGCACCAAACAAGGAGATCCCTCACATTGTGGTGTTGGAGCAGTATTTTTAATCAAAATAACCATTGCCTCCTCAAATATGCTCCTGAGCAAGGTACCAATACCAAGGTTGAATTTACAGGTTTATGCATCTCCTATTATACACAGCTAGTCATCTGAGTAAAAAAGATGCAAGTTCTAAGGTGACTCTAAGTTTGTGATTGATTGGGATTGATTGGGCTAACAAAAAAGCTGAGGTAAATTTTCTAAAAATGAATCATATCCTTTGGGATATCACTCTTGAGAGGAAAGGCTAAGATAAATGTTCTAAAAATCAACCATATCCTTTGGGACATCACTCTTGAGAGGAAAATCTCGAAAGGACCTCTTCCATGCATATCTACAGAGAATTGAATGAACAAGCTGACAAACTTTCCAAAAAAGCATTACAATTGCAAACTGGATCTTTTGGACAATATGAACTTTGGAACGACCGAGAGATCAATGGAAATGGCATTCTATTTTTAGTTGATAACTGTTTTTACAGAGTCTATTTTACTCCTACAGTTTTGAGGATATTTGGTTTTTTTTTGAAGTCATAGATAGTAAATACCTCCCAGGTATAGCGAATTGAATGAACACGCTGCCAAACTTTCCTTCAAACAACTACAATTAAAGCACATACAAATCTACTCTGCAACAAAGCTGTTATATCAAATGATAAACAAGTGTACACTGGAAAATTGCATTAGACAATTGGTATGTTATTCTTCATGCTATAGAAATGAGAACCATTCAAAATAAATTAAGTAAAGAAATATACTTGGATGCAACATTAATCATGTGAGATACCACAGTTCAGTAAAACCTACGAAGTTTAAATTAAGTATGAATTGCTTTTAGTGTATGATATCACTGCAATGTTGTTAAAATATAGATTGTATATTGATACAAATCATGTAGAAAAATATGGACTGTATATTGATACAAATCTTGTAGAGAAATCAAAATAAATATAGTAAAGTAAAGAAATATACTTGGATGCAATATAATCATGTGACGTGCCACAGTTCAGTAAAACCTACAAATTTTACATCAAGTATGAATTTCTTTCAGCGTATAACATCACTGTAGTGTTCTTAAAATATAAATTGCATATTAATACAAATCTTGTAGAGTGATAAAAGTTAAACTAGAGAACTGATGATCATCACTTTACAAAATGGCAAGTTTACTTAAAAAAAATTCCATGAAGAAACCTGGAAAGATTGGAATCAGGCATTGCAAGGGTAAACAAACTTCATAGTGGATATTCTGAGTTTTGCATCTGAAACATGCTAAAACAATAATATCAAACTTTCAAAGTCTGATTTCAACTTGGTGAAACATAAGGTGAAATGCAGGTCATTCCCATTAATTTGGCATCTAATTTGACATTGATTTGATTGTTTCAAGCATGTAGATTATGGTTTTAACTTGGCATCGATCTAATTGTTTCAAGCATCGATCATGATCACCATCATATCCATACAAAAAAAGGGGCGAGTTAAGATCATCTAGGAGTAAACATGATGGACACATTAAATCACCATGGACACATTAAATCACCATATATTAATTATCTAGCAAAGCACCCTAATCCAGTAGATCATAATATATTATTCGTACCAACACACATCTAAGCATCCACATGTCAATTTATTTGTTCAAGAAATCCACAATATAGTCTTAAACTATATAAAGTCCAATGCATTGTAGCAATTATATGTTCTAACCTTAGAATCAAATTTCATTGTTCATCTTGAACAATGTGTTCCACTCATATGAAATGTGCTAGTGGCAAATTTTCCAAAATGGCATCATGATCATCTATCGATAACCTCCATTGTCGCTGTTTTTTCTACTCTTCACTTGCTTCAACTGCAGTCGAGTTGCTATGACCAAGTGACTATATTGGGCATAAATAACCTCTGGCTGGTAATCTTGAAAAATAATATGATCTTTACATTTCTTTACTTCTTCAAATAAATGTCCCATTAACACCATTGAACCGATTGGGTATGTATAATTTGATGGATCATTATACTCTTGCAACAGCGTGGATTTAGACATAGTGCATCGTAATAAATAATAATGCACTTTTTCTTGATTATTTTATGGTGCAATGACAGCAAAGACATCACCTTCTCTAACCATATCAGAGACACGATCGTTATCATTGTCAATCATAGCCACTTTATTGTTCATTTCCTTGTCACTCACGTTTCCAAATGGGGGCAATGGTGTCAATTGTTCGAGTTTCCATGGTTGAACAAATTTCTTAATTTGGTTTTCACATTCATCGATGGACTCTGTCTGATCAATACATGCATAACAAAAGCAAGAGCACTTTCGTTTCTCAATGCAATGTATATTTGTCATGTCCTTACTCCTAATTGAGTGTAAAATTCTTGTTTTAGGGATTACACTGGCATTATATGGCAATGATCTATCAACATCACCCATTGCAATATTCCAAAAGTACCTGCTTGAGAAAAACACACACATATGTATGAGTCAAATTTTGAAAAATATTAAATATTTTTTTGATAAAAAAATACGTGCACATATATGTATACACATATATATATCTACACATGTATAATATATTGTTAGTTAAATGTGTATGCTTACCTGTGCACATCAGCCATCCTTGGGTTCGATACATGACTTAAATTGTCCTTGCACCAATTAACAACATCTAAAGAATTTGCAAGTCGGGAAGCTGAGTGATTCAATTGATACCTCCTAAGTGCACGTTTTACGCATGCCCCAGCACCATCATGCTCTCATTTTCCATGCCCTGTCTCAAATAAATTCCATGTATGTCGAATGTTGATTTTCCTATGAAGATGTGACAACCAATAGAACGATCTTGCTGATTTAAATTGACCAGCACAACCATTTGACCATACCCAATGTTCTTTAAAAGTGACTCTTCATTTCAACAATTCATTATAAATAACATTAAAACAATGTTGAACAAAACACGTGTCATGTGTTCGATCATCACTGATGTAGAAATGGTACTCCTTAATCACCTCACGATTATTTTCATCGCTATCAAAACCATCGACAGCAAGCTCTGCGTGTCTATACAAAATATGCACAAATATCGATACTTGGTCTGAATGATAATACTCACTTTGTATCTCCTTTTGTGGACTAAACATGTAATTCTCAGTGAAATCAACCACTGATAATATTGTTCCTTTTGGGAACACCTCACGTGATTGCTTGAACTGTAAATCCTGCCATCGTGCTATATGACAATGCTTAATATATTTGTATATTTGCACCCTGAACTTCTCCATAAAAGATGTCACTGGAATCTCTTCATCAAGTAAAGTGATCTTTTTTTATGTTGTGCTTGAATCTGCAACAGGAGTGTAAGTAACATATTCATATCTCTTCCAATTCAGACTGAGATTTGACAGTCTGGGATCATTAGGATCAATGGGATACTTTTCATCGTAGAGTGCCAAATGAGAACATTTGTCGCATTTTCTTCCACCAACACATTCCTTTTTATAAAATAATTCATTATTCTCTCGTGGACATAATATCTTTGATAAAAATTCACGAACACTTGAAGGAGGAGGGTCATTTGACCAATATTTTATGCCAAAATTTACAAATGTCTCATACAATAATTCGAATTCTACATGGTATCGACAACAACATGTGTCTCGAATAGTGATAGGCCTGACATACCATGGTTTAAGCTTCACAAATGTGCTAAGGGAAATCTTCACATCAGTATTACTCTCCATAAAGTTCTCGAATAATTCTACTTGACTGACCTGTGTTATATGTTTGGAATGAGATTCATAAACTCCCTTAGATATACGGCGTCGCAGTTGATCCTTTTCATTTGGCGACACATGAGAGTTCGAATCCCAAAACTCTTTTACCCTATCCCTCACACCATCAGGAAGTCTATCATGATATGGACGCCTGTAGATATTAGCCCAACATGCAAGTTCATCATTCTCATCTATTTGAGTTCTAAATTTTGAATGCCTCCATAAACTTTTTCTTGATGTTTTAATCAATTTTGAAGTTGTTGACATCAACCGACTTGATGAAGTTCCTTTCACAACTGCACCTGTTAAAAGTGCTCTACGAGCATTCTTTGCAACATTAGATCGCCCTTTGGCTAGTATGCCAAGCGCCGACGTCACATTTTTTGTTACCATTTCATTTGCTAAAACCTCTTTTTCACTTTTAATGCCCAATAATTCCACAACATTTTTGAGAGATTTGTGCTTTATAAGTCCACGTAATAGTTGAGCTTGTGCTATGATAGATAAACCTTCAAAAGTATGTTTCAATACAGATTTTACTTTATCTCGAACTGTCCTTTTAGCCAATGGTGGTCCCAATTCTTCAATTTTAGTTGCATCCATATTTTCTAGAAACTTGTAGTTGTATACAACGTTCTTGGAACTTCCAATTAATTGCAGTGAAATTGGATGTGTGGTAGTATCTTCTTGTGGTTCTGATGTTGTCCCTACATAAAAAACAATATTAAAACTTCTAATTTGAAATTGACATATACATATTTTTAATTTTAAAACTATTTTGAACTACAATGTTTTAAAAAAAAATACAATTTATTCAAATTGAAGAAACTATTGACTCACCAGTGACATCGATATCAATATTCTCTTGGACATTTGTGGTAGTATCTTCTTGTGGTTCTGATGTTGTCCCTGCATAAAAAACAATATTAAAACTTCTAATTTGAAATTGCTCTGTACACATATTTTTAATTTTAAAAATATTTTGAACTACAATGTTTAAAAAAAAAAATACAATTTATTCAAATTGAAGAAACTATCGACTCACCAGTGACATCAATATCAATATTCTCTTGGACATTTGTGGTAGTATCTTCTTGTGGTTCTGATGTTGTCCCTGCATAAAAAACAATATTAAAACTTTTAATTTGAAATTGACCTGTATACATATTTTTAATTTTAAAACTATTTTGAACTACAACGTTTTTTAAAAAAAATACAAAATTCAAATTGAAGAAACTAAATTGACTCACCAGTGACATCGATATCAATTATATTCTCGTTGACAAGTTCCTCAACATTTCTCATTTCCTCGTCATTGTCATGTACCTCTACATCTATTTCACAATGCTCTACCTCCACATTTCTTTCATGCCTTAATCTTTCCCTTTCCTCTCGCCATTTTTTTTGTAATTTCTCATTTTTATCCTTTAAATATTTTCTTTTTCGATCGTACCTTGATATGCAATTCCTTTGGTTTCCCATGTTCACACAATTGGAAACCTAAAATCCAATTCTATTTGGACCAAATACCTAACAAAACATAAAGAGTTCAATCTAAGTACTTCATGCTTTCATAGATTGCAAGATTGCAAAAATACTCCATGTCTTCATAGAGACATTATGCAAAAATATTTCATGCATGCACCCAAAAACATTTCAAAAAAAAAATTTGCACCCACAAAAACTTTCAAAAAATATTTCCCACCAAAAAAACTTGAAATTTTTTTTTTTTGCCAAAAAAATTTTGTGCACAGAAAATAGATTGGAGCACCCTCACTAGATTGACAGTCACCCCTAAAAGCCAGGCTCAAGAGGGAGAGCTAATTAGAAGAAGGTTGGTAAGATAGATCAACCTTTGGTCATTTCCCTTGGCCAAAAAACCCCATAGGCTAGCACCTATAGCCTCAGATTCCATCGGATGATTGGGTCATCAGGACATTGGCCAAAGCCCAATAAAGCATTGAAACAAAAACCCTCCAAAAAACAACAATCCTAACACATGTGGAAATCCAAAAACATTGTTTACATGGATGTCAGGTGGCAGTGACATGGGTAAGAGGTCGAAGTCGTGATGACATGGCTGAAGAAGCTCACATGGTAGCTTGAGGGGCTCACACATTACAGGTGATTTTAGCACTTTTGATAGGCCAAATAAATAGCTAGTGACGCATGGAAATCAGATGAGTAGGTGGGCATGTGACAAGTTCTTAGTGGTAGTAGTAAACGAGATGTCAAAACCTATGGTAGGTGATGTGTAAGTAGAATTATTTCAAAATTGTTGTCGTGGGACTTGAATTTTGACATTTTCGTTTGGAGTTTTATGTTGAAATGACCTATGACCTCTGAGAACTGATAAGAGTTGTTTAAATACCATTTTCATAGCCCCCAACCATGGAGGTCTTAGTAATAGACAACTAGGGATTTATCCTCTTGGAAATGTAGTCTCGAGACATTAACCTTGGACTCTTGCACATCAATGTGGAGACTCGCCTGAACTATGAACTTCAATATCTTCCATGTGAAGGGTATGGTTACGATGATAGGGCACAAGGTGTTGAGTGTTAAGTTCCTAGGGACTAGTCCCATTGGACCATCAACCAATGAGCCACAACAACTGAAGAAGATAACTAGTGGAATCCATGATACCTGAGATTCAATAAGAGTTGTTACGACCATGGTTCTCACCCCAAGTCACAAGAAACTACGCATTCAACAGTCACAATAGCTTCGACTATTGTTTTAGGCACTAAAATTATCAAAACAAATTTAGGTTGGAACTAGTTCAGGTCTAAATCTCTCTATTCGCACCTTTACAGAAAAAGAATTCGGACCTTCGCAATTTTCGGACCCTCGCACCTTCACAAATTTCTTTGGTTCGGAGTTGTGTGTGAAATTAATCTTTCGAGCAAGAAAACTATCGACCGAAAGATTGCGTCGGCTTTTGATTGAAACATTTTATAAAACTTTTATATATAACATTTAATAAAACTCTCGGCCGAGAGTTTTATTGGGCAAACTCTCGGCCGCAAACTCTCGACCGAGAGTTTTTTAAACTTTCAGCCAAGAGTTTGTCTGCGCGATTAAATGCAACTTTAGGTGGGTTAAACTCTCGGTCGAGAGTTCTAAATTTCTCGGTCGAGAGTTTTATAAATTTCTCGTCCGAGACATTATCTCGGCCGAGAGTTTCCGGTCAACGAAAAACTCAAAAAATTATGCAGTTTTCAGGAACCTACAACTTTGGAGGGACAAAACACCTACAAAAACAAAATGTTATATGTCGGACCAAGTATCATTAGATTCATCTCTAAATCTAGTTCTTGATGATGTGAGATTTATGGAGTTTCATTAAAAAATTCAATTTTTTATTAATTTTTTACTAAACTGTGTCACTGTGGAATTTCATTGTTCGAAAAATTGCACTAAATGAAAATTCAATAACTTTCAAATGAGGACACCAAAAAATTCAAAAAAATCATATTGCATTTCCTCTCCCTGTCTACTTCAAAAGGGCATTCTCATTTTTCTTATTGACGATCACATTGAAAAGAAAATCTAAGGATCATAAAATGTACTGAAACATCACTGTTTTTTTGTCTTCGTCCATTTCAAAAAATAATAAAAAATAGTGATTTAATCCGAAAATTACCGAAAAATAGTCTGTGCACTAGTGCAATATATGCAGATTATGATGCTATGGTTTTTTTCCAAAAAATGAATAACCTTCCCTAAAAAAAGTTAAGGATAATAAAGTGACTATTTATGTTTGCCTGAAAATTTCAAGTATATGCAGTTAGTAAATAACAAATTTACCCCTCTATATGTCAATATTTAAAAAAAAAAAAATATCGGTATGGAGGTAAGACAATTCTCTACAATTCTTGTTTTTATGTCAAAGCATAATTTGCGATAAAAATATGAGTTTAGTGGAGTTGAAGTTGAACAACATAGAAAATTACAATTTTCAACGTCAAAAAAGGGCAAAAAGTGTTTCCCAACTTCACATCCTGGTCAAGTGTTCTCCGTCTACCTCACCTAGAAAACCTTTAGACAAGAAGAAGAAGAAACTAAGTTACAATTTCTTCTACTATAAACAACGTAACAATGTGATAAATATGTAGCCCAAAAACAAGAACCATTAGCAAAAATTCAATAGGGTTTCATTTACTTAAGCTCTAAATATATGATGATTTAATCCATTACTCTCGTATGAATTCTTATGAATCGCCTACCGAGGTTGGACCTCCAAAACCCAAACAAGAACAACAAATACATGAAAATCACTATACCACCCAATAAGAACATGGAGAATAATGAAATGACCTAATTAAAAAGATGAAATATAGAAAATAAAGGATAAATGAAAGTGTACCATAGAAGCATTCCACCATACCTCGTTATCAGAACATTTTATTGTTATTTCTAGGCGCATATTAGTTGATGATTTAAATTGAGGATTTTGAATGATATGCAATTATATGGATAAACTATGGTGTATGATTTTGTTGCACTTTTGATTTGAAAAAAAAATATGTGCAGGGGAAAGGTTATGTGGATAAATGCATGTACACAAACAAGAGCACAATTTCTCTTTCGTACACATGAATGATTGCTACGTTGGATGTTAGTTATGGAGAAAATTTATTGGCGTACCTAGAGGAGATCCAATCATGCATTCCCCTAATCATGGATTATTCTTATTCAATATTAATCCCATGTTGGTTCGAGTCAAACATAATGGATCATTTCCCATGATTTCAACTAAAAAATTATCGATTGATATACTCATCCGTTTATCACCACGAATAGTATCACTAGACAAAAATAAAAATTGCTCAATATTGACATATAGTTCAAAAATAATAATTAGATATTTATATTTTCTCTTATTTACAAGCTATAGAGTGATCTCTTAAACGAATATTTGCAATAACATGATTGAATTTGTTTTATCAATTATTTATTTCCAAGACCAAATATGCATGATAATCTACGTGCTCTGCGAGTTGCATTTCTTTCAACAGTTATCGAAACATTTGCAATGACAAAAGTACAATTAATTCATAATTATTATATTTTTATAATCATTAAAAAATTCAATATTGACATAAATTCCGATAGCAAAAATAGTAAACAATAATAAGATTGCATGAAATCATAACAAAGGCCATAATTCATAAAATTTGGACAAATTACAATTGTTGCTTTATTGCATTCAATGTGATTATGTCTAAGTAGTCGGTGTAGTAGATAGAAATATACCCACATGGATTTTAAGGCAATGTTCCTAAATCAGTCATCATGATAACTCAGAAACATCTATTCATATGTACACAACCTTAGTAAATATAAATCTCAGATTAACTCCTTTACTTTAAACATATTTCTTGGAATAAACTCTCGAATTGTTGTCACCCCATTTTCTAATTTGTTACCTTTAATGGCTTCTTGCTTTGAGTATTAATTAAACAACAATAACAATCAATTACCTCTTTTTGTATTGCATTACAGAGGTCTCTCAGTTTCTTCCGCGTCCTTATTCACAACAAAACAATAACTAAGCAGATAAGCCAAAGAGTATCATAAATACTCTTGACATAAAGCACACATCTATAATTTATGAGTTCTCGTGGATTTAAATTGAACTTGTTGCTTCATTCCTTTATGTGTACTGAACTTTTGCCTTTTATCTCATAAATATTATAGGTTTACTCAATAATGTATATCGTGCCATGTTTTTTTTTTTGCAATGTTAAAACAAGAATACTTAAGCTTCATTTCGATAGCAATTTCCATTAAGATCTGAAAATATGTCTGTTAATCATAGGATTAAGCCTTAATTCATTTTTTTAAATCCGTTAATATACATTGTGGGAAGTTGATATGTGCAAAGGGGTAACATATTTGAAGGTACGGGAAATGATGGAAAAAATGTTCTCCGACACATATCCCTCTTTTGCAACTGGCTACAACGTCATGTACACCTTATTGATTTGTTTACAAGCAGTAAATGCTATTAAGCACTCGAATGATGTGTTTATAACGCATCAATTTTTTGAATATATGTCAAAAATACTATTTTATAATATGGATGGATATGGTCTTCTTTATAGGTTTGCAACCAGTAATCATTACACAATGCAATAGAACAAATGATCTTAAGCACTCGAACGATGGCCTAATTACATGTCGATCCATTAAATAGATGTAAATAGTATGAGTAAGCCTTATTTATTTTATTAATGCTAGGTGAGGAATCCTCTACACCGCAATCAGTATTTGTCACTACAAGTTCCCGCATCTAAGCGAGAATTTTCATCTCGGCACAATTTTGCCATATATTTCCACCCTGCACACTTGTATTTTCTCGTACATTTTGGTACTCAATGCTTTCAATAGTTTGTACGTCATTCGTTGTCAAAAAAAATATTTCATGATATAATATTTAGTTAAAGTACATGGTTTAATGCTCTGATTTTAAGGATTAACACCAATGTTCTGTTACAACAGCAAATCGCTCTCATTATGGAAAGCAAAACATTTATTTTTTCTATTAATCCTTGATTTTAGTGCTATATAGTGATTTTTTTAGTTTTTGGCATGTATAAATGATATGGATAACATGCTTATGTTTATCCCTTGTAATAGTGACACATGTTAATCAGATAAATAATTGCATTAATTCTTCGGTTAAATGACATAAATTTACTCGTCTCACGGATTTTGTTGGGCCACACTCTGAAAGGGAGAAAAACCCATACCATATATCCTTATGTTGTGCAGAGGTTAGGGCTTGGGAAGGTGTGAAGACACACCCATCGTAAGCGCCATATGGCCAAGCCCCATGTCCATGCACGAAGGTAAAGGGATTTGAGTCATCAATGGGGAGGCGTTATGGCCATTGGATGACCCCATAGGTTACTCCAAGGTTTTTCAAAGAGCGCATGATGGGAAATTTTCAGGATCAAAGTCCCAGGGTGACTTGGCATAGTGGGGCTGATATTAAAGTTAGCATATCATCACGTCGAAAAATCCCCAAACCTTTATAACGTGGATATGAAATCACACAGTGCGTCGGAGGGCTAGGTGGGGACCTAGGGTAGTACATGTTATCAAGGCATTATCACCTTGACAATATTCCTTAGAGCTGGGTACCAAAGCCTTGGGATTTTTATCTTTTAGCGAACATGGCATAGTGGACTAGTATTTATGCCATGAAAAAGCCAGGGAAATGTGTCATGTCATAATTCCATGCCACCCTGGAGGTTGAATGGAGGTTAGTTCAACCTAGCAACATTGCATGCATTGAAGAGATTTTATGGGGTGATGTGGAGTTGAATGTGACATAGGGTGGCGGAGTTTGTGTGGTTCCATGTATGCCCAAAAGGATCGTCCCTAGAAGGGATGGCAAGGGGCGACAAGAGTTACCTCCAAGGAGAATAGTTCTAGAGTGAATTGGTCACCGAGGGGCTCGCACCCATAATATTTTTCATATATCACGTATGTATTAGGAGTTGGGTCAAGGCCATGGTATAGTGGGTATTACGTGACTAGTATGAATGGGTCGACATTTGTGGAAACATTGCCATGTGGAAGGGAGGGTTGACTGGGATTTCCAATGGGCCCCACGTCGGGACCATGCAAGTGCCATGTGGTAGGTTGGTGAGGTGGCACTAATTAAATGGGTAATTTTTGAATGGTCATATATTTTCATTTGAGAGTTATATCAAAGAAAAATTTATACCATCGAAATCATCTCAATGAGACGAACGCGATGATGTCGTTCGTTTTTAGTTTATCGAGAGTAAAAATAAGCGAAAAAAATTGTACCCCATTTGCATAATTGGAACATGGAGATTGGATTAGCATAGTAACTGCCTCCTTCTAACCTTAGGGAGGGATAGAGATATTAGGGGGCATTTTACAAGCACATATGTAAATGGTCAAGTATCTCAAAGCGACACCCGTAGTGCCCATTCAATAGTTCATTGCATTATTTTTAGACTCTACTTTTGAAAGGATGAACGTAGAGATGTTGGATTTTACCAATGGTTCGCCAATTGTTGTAGCGGCTAAGACACCCAAAAAAATCAAATATTCCATGTGTATTTAAAATTTTGGCCCCCCTATTTCTTTTCAAGTCTCATGTATGTTTCTATCACATTAATTTGTTGTGTTTGTTGGAATGGCCTAAATATCGCCTAAATCCATCCCTAAACAAGTCCAAGTCGTGACTTGTTGGAGTAATAACTCCCTCACCACGAGAATTTGCATAATAGATATTTTACTAGAATGGAAACCATATGTGTTTGTTCAAGCTTGTGTATCCACTAAGGATTCCCTATTGATCTATGTTGTGGATAGTTCATATCGCAAGGGATTGCACATAAGTTTCTTGGGGGTGATGGCACTATTGCTTTGCAAACTAATAAATAAAAAGCATGGGATGCTTCATTAAAAAAATTGGTATATGCTTGTTAAAAAGTACTCCAAGTCTCTGTTGAAATGTTTATGGCATGAAATTTAAGAAGATGAATGAAGCCGCAAAGCAACAAAATGGAAAGTTGGAGGTGGAGCATTTGTTTCTGATTCAATCAACAAACCTGATATGAAGAATAAGAATGATGGAAAATCAAGTCTTCATGATTGGAAAAATAGTGTTGTTGTCCCCAGAAAACATGTAGAGTTCAGATTTGATGAAAAAAGTGGAACTGCTAATAAACTAGTTTTTCCAACTTAGAATATACATAGAGAAAGAAGGATAATCGTGTATCACTTCTAGGATTTCCATGACTCAAAAAAATCAAATGAATTTGGGCGATTTCTTCTTATTGAGTTTAATGGGTATCTTCAAAGAGTATGTAGTGATTTTTGGGAACCATCTTTCCTTCTTCACTTTGATTGCCTTTATACTCTTATACCCTATCTCGAATGCATTTGTTCTCTCCAAATACCTTCTCGATCTCCTCCTTGTAGCAAAAATCTGACAACAAATCCAAGAACTTGGTTTATTCTCATGTGTTGATCATGATACCCATCTCAAGAAACTCATATATCACAAGCTTTTTGAGACCATGATTTCTTATGACCTCTACCTGTCATTTCTAGTCACATTTTCACCATGGGTAAGAGCAGCAGTGGCCCATGCAAAATGGATGAATGGAGACATTGTTTGTGGGGTAATTCTTGCATATGCCATGATAGTTTGCAATTTGGCCATTGTTGTTGTGTGATGGAAGTTTATTGTTGTAATGCCTTGGATGTTGTTTTCACGATCGCTTTTGTGATTAAAAGGGGAACACATATAGCTCTTCTAGTGGTTCTCCTTACAAACATGAGCATGGCCTTGGTTGAGAGCATATTTTAGTATAAATTGAGGGAATAATTGGATAGGAATATGACAACATAGTAAAGGGAATTGTACACTAAGTTGTGAATCTACTTAAGGGGATAAAGAAGCATGAAGTTATATGAGAATCTTGATGTCATTTCCAACTCCTTAGCAAACTCAAACGTTGTAAAAAATCAAGAATGTAATGGCCCATATATTTCTCAATTAGTAGAATACAAGAGGAGAGGACAATATAACAATAATCATATGCTCATTGACACTCTAATTTTAGTTGCATTACATTGTCTGCATTGTATTCATTCCTCATCTAAGGACGAATGTAAATTTTAAGAAGATGATGAAAAGTATGATGCCCCATAAATTGACACCATTAAGAAAGAGGTACATGAGATAAAAAGGAAGAACTACAGTTTTAATCCATCAAATAGTTTCGGTTACGACAAAGAGATGGTCCCTAAATTGTTGAAAGTATTCATTTATCTAACTCAAGGAAAGACCATGTTTTCATGTTCTTTGGTGGTAACGCTAATTATGATATGGACAACAAAAATTGTAGCAAAACAAATAGCGTTGAATCGATGTTTGAGCATCATGTTGAAGGGGAATTTCATCATAGTGCAAGAATTCAAGCAATCATGCACCTCATCACAAGATGGGAGACTAAATAGCACAAGGTAAGATGCAATTCCCTGCACCGCAAGTCGCATTTTCAAATTGTGATCCCCTCCTCATCACGAATCATAAATTGTGCCTACATTTCATAGATGAACCTCACATATTATCTACCATATCGGTTTACGATTAAACATTCAATGCAAATCACTACGGCAGATCCTAGTTAAATTATATCTTCGAACTAATCTTGTGGTCTGTGGCCTCAATCCTATCTATGATCTAATCCCATGATTTGTGACTAAGCTATTCTCTGTTGAAATTTTAAATCCAACTGCAACAGCACAGAATGTGCAGGAGGATGAAAGCTTGAATGCTGATGGGAATTCAAAGGACGTAGCAGCAAAAAAAAAAATCTGTTGAGTGCACTCCATCGCACACATTTAAAACTCTGCAATTAAATTTTTTATTTAAGGCCGTAGCCTGCGAACGCATTGAAGGACCGTGGTTCAAACACCACGCAACCACAGTCTTCAAATTTTCAATTTAAATTCTTACATGCCGCCATCAAATCTCGCCATCCCTCTATTTAAGTCGCAACACCAACCGCCATTAAATACCACCAACCACAGAATGCCGAACTCGCACATCGCAACATATTAGAGTTTTCTTCCGCAGCCGCAATGCTATGTTATTTAGTTTGTGATGCGATATTTCCTCCATCGCATATCGCATATCGCATATCGCATGCGCAAAATATCAATTTTATCACCCGAACCGCCCACAAACCAAACCATATAGATTGCGATGCGATACGCTTGAAGACTTGTTTGAAGTCCTTGTGGGGTCTAAAGCCAACCAGAATTGGATGCGATAAGTTCATCAAAAGGAATTTTGTTCGAAGGTTTTGAAATCCGCGAAAAATGCATTCGCATATGTTTTAATGTTTTAAAGTTTTATGTTATGCCGTGGCAACATAAGTTTTAAGTTTTTTTTAGGATCAAATGTTTTTACTTTGTTTTAAAAGTGTTGTGAGAGCCTTTTATTTTAAAAAATATTGAAATTATATATATATATATATATATATATATATATATATATATATATATATATATATATATATATATAATCAGAAGTGTGATATATAAATACACAGCAACAAAGAGCATTAATGAGTTGACTGTGTGTGTATTGTTGTGTGAGTCTAAAGGCTTTGTAATACAGAAAAGAAAAAGACTGTGTATTAACACAGTAAGGCAGAGAACAGAGAATGCATTGTATTTTTGTGAGCCTGAAGGTTGAAAATAAATTGCAATGACTGTTTGTGACTCTGTATGTAAAACAAAGAGCAAGTTTTTTTTTGTAATGCTGTGTTGTGTAGCAGTTGGGAGTTTTTTTTTGTAAAACCAAAACATCAGCAGTTTTGAAGAAAGCCTTCATTTTGTAACAGTTTTTTTTTTAAGTTTATTGAAAAAAATTGTTTATGCACATTTGTCCAGCAAATTTTTAATTGAATCTTTGTGTTGAAGTTGGGGAATTTTTATTCCTCTATTTGTTTGGAATCATTCAGAAATTCCAACATGGTCGGAGCTAGTCCAGGCTCTTTGAAGTGTCAAAGAAGCTGAAGGAAGAAGAAGGATTTGTTGAAGCAGTTCTCCAGCAGTGTGAAGGCTCAGCAAAGTCCAGTTATTTCTGAAAAAACAGAGTTTTGAATTTGTTTAAAAAGTGCAGTCCAGATAATTCTTTTAAAGACAAAGTTTGTCTCTCAAGTAGAGAGATAGTTTGTTTAAAAACACAGTCAAGTTTAGAGCATAGTTCATTGTGCTAGCCATGGCATGAGCCAGCACAAGCACGAGTATAGGAAATACTCAACTCCCACAGTTCAATGGGAAGAACTATGACTATTGGGCAATCACCATGAGAGCCATGTTTGCCTCTCAAGACTTATGGGAGATTGTTGAAGATGGTTTTGAAGAACCAGCAAATGAACAAGATTTTAATGCCTTAACACAGGCAGAGAAGGATTTGTTGAAGAGAAATAGGAAGAAGGACTCAAAATCCCTCTTCTATCTCTATCAAGCAGTGCATGAAAGTGTGTTTCCAAGGATAGCAGCAGCTAAGAGGTCTAAGGATGCATGGAATACCCTCCAGACTGCCTATCAAGGTATGGAGAAGGTGAAGACAGCAAAACTAAAATTGTTGAGGAGAGACTTTGAAACTATTTGTATGAAAGAGTCTGATAACATAGACTCATTCTTCACACATGTGATTAGGTTGGTTACCCAGAAAAGGTCCCATGGAGAGACACTTGAAGAAAGAAGGAGAGTGGAGAAAGTATTGAGGAGCTTACCCTCAATGTTTGATGTGATAGTCACAACCATTGAAGAGACAAAGGATCTCTCAAATTTTTCTGTTGATGAGCTTTATGCATCATTGCTGACTCATGAACAAAGATTGGGAAGAACAAAAAATTCATCTTTGGAGCATGAAATTTCCTTTGGAAGAGGAAGAGGTCAAGGCAAAGGAAACTACAGAGGAAAAGGAAGAGGCAGAAGCCAAAACAGAGGAGGAAGAAACAACCCTGCAAATGCAAATGGAAGGGGCAGCAATCAAAATCAGAACCAAGGCCAAGGCAGCAGCCATCAAGGTGGAAAAAATGAAGCACGTGGACAAAGGTATGACAAATCCCAAGTGCAATGTCATTATTGTAAGAAGTATGGTCATTATGTCAATGAATGTAGGAAAAAACAGAGTGACATGGGTAATAGACCCAGTGCTAATTTTACCAAGGAGAATATCAGTCAAGAGAAATTGTTTTTAGAATGTAATATGGTTGAAGAAAAGAGTGAAGATATATGGTTCCTAGATTCAGGATGTATCAACCATATGACTGGAAAAATTTCCATGTTTTCCATGTTAGATGAAAATGTAAAGTCTCAAGTAACATTAGGGACAGACAGTAAGGTCTTTGTCATGGGAAAAGGCAGAGTGAATGTTTTGACAAAGAAAGGAGAAGGAAGATCCATATCAGATGTATACTATGTGCCTGGTATGAAGTGTAACCTCTTGAGCATTGGACAGCTCATTCAAAAGGGTTACAATGTTTTCTTTGAAGATGATGTATGCACCATCATGGATAAACCACCAAGCAAGCAATGCATTGCACAAGTGAAGATGACAAGGAACATAATGTTCCCTCTCAAGATGAGAGAAGATTTGAAGAAAGGAGTTGAAATGGTAGCAGTAACACAAGAGACATTCCAAAGAGAAGCAAAGGATGAAAATTGGTTATGGAACTTGAGATTTGGACATCTCAACTTTGGAGGTCTAAATTTGTTGCATAGGAAAGGAATGGTAAAGGGTTTACCATTGATTGAGAAATTGGATAGCCTATGTGAAGGTTGCATCTTGGGCAAACAACACAGAGAAAATTTTCCATCAGGAAAGAGCATAAGGGAAAAGGCACCCTTAGAAATTGTCCATTCAGATTTGTGTGGACCAATGCAAACACCGTCACTAGAAATCAGCCACTATATGTTGACTTTTATTGATGATTACACAAGGAAAACTTGGGTTTATTTCTTGAAATATAAAAGTGAAGTGTTTGAGAAATTCTTCCACTTTAAGGCTCTTGTTGAGAACCAAAGTGGGTAGCATATTAAGGTCTTAAGGACTGATAGAGGAGGTGAGTATATCTCAAAATAATTTCTGCATTTTTGCAGAGAAAATGGCATACACAAGAAATTTACAGCAAGGTACACACCGCAGCAAAATGGAGTTGCTGAAAGGAAAAATAGAACCATCATGGACATGGTAAGAAGTATGCTGAAGGCAAAACATTTGCCAAATGAATATTGGGCTGAAGTTGTACATTGTGCAGCATACACATTGAATAGATGCCCAACCAAAGCTGTAATGAACAGAGTTCTGGAAGAAGCATGGAGTGGCATAAAACAAGGTGTCACCCACATGAGAGTTTTTGGTTGTGTGGCTTATGCACACATTCCAGATCAAATAAGGAAGAAGTTGGACAGTAAGGGGGATAAGTGCATATTTATTGGATATAGTGAATAATCCAAGACATACAGGTTGTATAACCCATCCACCAAGAATTTTATTATAAGCAGAGATGTGCAGTTCATTGAGAAAGAAGCTTGGGATGGAAGCATTGAGAAAACAGTGAATGTTAAAAGTTGTTTGTTTCATGATGATAATGAGGATGAGATGGCTGAAATACATCCGTCATTAGCACCACCACCTCCACCAACACAAGGACAGCAATGAACACCACAACCAGGGATGAGAACACCCTTTAGAAGTGATAACAGTGCTTCCCCAAGCACACCAAAGGAAGCAGATTTGAGTGCTTCTACAAGCACAAGTACACCAAGTGAAAGAGGAAAAAGATTCGGAAATTTGAATTTTTTTTATGAGCAAGAGGCAGCAAATGAAGGTATGAACTCTTTATTTGCATTATATTGTCATGTAAATGATCCTATTCATTTTGAAGAAGCTATAAAAGATAATAAATGGATAGATGTTATGGATGAAGAAATGAATGCCATAGAGAAAAATAAGACATGGGAATTGGTTGATCTCCTAGAAGGAAAAGAAGTTATTGGAGTAAAATGGGTCTACAAAACCAAGAGCAATGATGAAGATAAGATTGAAAGGCACAAGGCCAGACTTGTTGTCAAATGCTACAAGCAGCAACATGGAAGAGATTATGAGGAAACTTTTGCACCGGTTGCAAGAATGGAAATAGTCAGAGCAGTGTTGTCCATAGCAGCACAACACAGGTGGAAATTTTACCAAATGGATGTGAAATCAGCATTCCTAAATGGAGTATTGATGGAAGAGGTTTATGTTGAACAACCTCTGGGCTATGAGAAAGAAGACCAAGAGCACAGAGTTTGCAGATTGAAGAAATCTCTTTATGGGTTGAAACAAGCACCAAGAGCATGGTACAGTAGGATAGATTCTTATCTACTGGAAAATGGGTTTGAGAAATGTGAAGGAGAACCCACATTATACATCAAAGAGAAAGATGGTAAGATGTTGATTTTTGTTTTATATGTTGATGATGTGATATTTACAGGTAATGATGCTTACCTCATTGAGAATTTTAAATCAGTCATGAAGGATGAATTTGAAATGACTGATATGGGATTGCTGAAATACTTCTTAGGAATAGAAGTAAAGAAAAATGAAAATAATTTTTTTTATCTCTCAAGCTAAATATGTAAATGAAGTTCTGGAAAGATTTAATATGCAGGATTGCAAGGCAGCAATTACTCCTACAGTGATGGGATTGAAACTCAGCAAAGAGGTCAGCAACAAGGTTTTTTATCCAAGTTTGTACAAGAGCATAGTTGGCAGCCTCATGTATTTGACTGCAACTAAGCCAGATATTATGCATGTTGTGAGTTTAATTTATAGAATTATGGAGAGGCCAAAGGAGGCACAATGGAAAGCAGCAAAAATAATTCTGAGGTATGTGAAAGGAACAAAGAGGTATGGTATTTTATACACCACTTCAGAAAATTCTAAATTGATTGGATATACTGACAGTGATTGGGCTGGAAGTATAGATGATCGAAAAAGCACCTCTGGTTATGTTTTTCATATGGGTTCAGGAGCCATTTCATGGGCTTCTAAGAAACATCCAATTGTGGCTTTATCTACAGCAGAGGCAGATTATGTGGCAGCTATAGCAGCAGCATGTCAATAAGTTTGGATGAGAAGAATGTTGAGGAGTTTGTGTCATGAACAAGTAAAAGGCACAACAATTTATTGTGATAATAGCTCAGCAATTGCATTGTCAAATAATTCAGTGTTTCACAAAAGAACGAAACACATTGATGCCAAGTATCACTAAATCAGAGAGCTAGTGAACAATCGGGAAATTGTTTTGCAACATTGCAGAACAAAGGAGCAGTTTGCTGACATTTTGACAAAACCATTGGGGCAGAAAAGTTTTATTTATTTGAGAAAGTGTTTGGGTATGGAAGATAACCCAGCAATTCAATATAAGGGGGAGTGTTGAACTTTTAAATCCAACTGCAACAGCGCAGACTGTGCAGGAGGACGAAAGCTTGAATGCTGATGGGAATTTGAAGGACGCAGCAGCAAAAAAAAAATATGTTGAGTGCACTCCATCGCACACATTTAAAACTCTGCAATTAAATTTTTTATTTAAGGTCGTAGCCTGCGAACGCATTGAAGGACCGTGGTTCAATCACCATGCAACCACAGTCTTCAAATCTGCAATTTAAATTTTGCCATGCCGCCATCAAATCTCGCCATCCCTCTATTTAAGTCGCAGCACCAACCGCCATTAAATACCACCAACCACAGAATGTTGAACTCACATATCACAACATTTTAAAGTTTTCCGCCGCAGCCGCAATGCTATGTTATTTATTTTGCGATGCGATATTGCCTCCATCGCATATTGCATATCGCATGCGCAAAATATCGATTTTATCACCAAAATTGCCCGTAGACCAAACCATATAGATTGCGATGCGATACGCTTGAAGACTTGTTTGAAGTCCACATGGGGTCTACCGCCAGCCAGAATTGGATGTGATAAGTTCATCAAAAGGAATTTTGTTCGAAGGTTTTGAAATCTGCGAAAAATGCATTTGCATATGTTTTAATGTTTTAAAGTTTTATGCTATGTTGCAGCAACATAAGTTTTAAGTTTTTTTAGGATCAAATGTTTTTACTTTGTTTTAAAAGTGTCGTGAGAGCCTTTTATTTTAAAAACTCTTGAAATTACATATATATATACACACACATTATATGTATATAATATGTATAAAATCATAAGTGTGATATATAAATACACAGTAACAAAGAGCATTAATGAGTTGATTATGTGTGTATTGTTGTGTGAGTCTGAAGGCTTTGTAATACAGAAAAGAAAAAGACTATGTATTAACACAGTAAAGCAGAGAACAGAAAGTGCATTGTATTTTTGTGAGCCTGAAGGCTAAAAATAAATTGCAGTGACTGTGTGTCCCTCTATATGTAAAACAAGGAGCAAGTTTTTTTTTTTGTAACGCTGTGTTGTGTAGCAGCTGGGAGTTTTTTTTTTTTGTAAAACCAGAACATCAGTAGTTCTAAGGAAAGCCTTCATTTTGTAACAGTTTTTTTTTTAAGTTTAATGAAAGAAATTTTTTATGCACCTCTGTCCAGCAAATTTTTAATTGAATCTTTGTGTTGAAGTTGGGGAATTTTTATTCCTCTATTTATTTTCATTCAGAAATTCCAACATTCTCGACTTATAATTTTCCAATTGCATCGCACCTACACTCAATACAAGGAAGAAATTATTCATCTTCTAAATAATTATTGAAAGAAGGGTACAAACCTTCCTTTTGATTCACAAAACACAGGACAATATATTTGGACGTATATATTGATAGAGTTGTGGAGCGTGAGACGGTCATTACACTATATCAATTATGGCTACAAGCAGTAATACCAAGTCAAAACAAATGGTATAATTCATATCAAATCAAAGAGATCCTTTTGTCAGAATTGGGGAAGTTATAGAGGAATCACTTGTTATTTTGAAAATACTAGAAGCCATAGATCCTCTTGGAATGCAATGTACAGACATGAGGAAAATGGTTTTGAATGTTGGTCTTGAAAATGTCAATTCCTTTGTCTGTTCTACAAGTTGTATTGTCAAAGTTGAGGCACCCCAATCTTGTACAATGAGTTGAACATGGGTAAAAAATGTGCTTTATGTGAGCACAATGAACACAATTGAGATATTGAGGTGATCGATTTGAGCACCTATCGCAATTACAACAACAACACTCATGTATCCATATCCCTTCATGACAATGCTAGGAAATAAATGACATGAATAAGTGCTTTAAATTTTCTTTGTGATTTTATTTGTTCGAGAGGGATTTTCAACCCATTCACTTCTCGAGTTATAACACTTGAATTTTATTAACTATAGGTACAGGTATGGAGCCTCTGCATCAAATATTAACAAGAGGACCTCCATTAGAAGCATAGAACATTTTTGTAATCTCAATCCATGCAAGTTGTGGTTGAGATGATTATGAGGAGGCTACAATCTATCCCATAATAAAAGCAGAATATGAACAATTGACTGCAAAATATTTTAATGCAGGTAGCTACAAGTTTTAATCAGGATTAATTTTGTATATTCAAGTGGTTTTACTGTTGTACTTCACTCATGCATGGAATGATGTTTGAGCTTCAAAGGATCATAAATTCTGGTATCTTGCCATGTCTTCTTGTAACTGTCTAATTCAAACAATTATATTTACAATTGTTGCATTACATACTTCTATAAATGGTATCCCTTTGCCAACTTCAGTACTCTTACTCTATTGCAAATACTTGTGTTACACAATACTAGAAAGAGAGCATAGGAGGTATATTGAATGTTGCAATGGTATAATTGCATGTGGTCATAATGACAATGGGAAATATTATATTTATAGGGGTGATGGCATGGTTGGAATGGTTATAAAAAATTTATCACTGGTGTATTCTGCAGTGAGTGCTAGTTCTAGCTTAAGTGAATTGACACTTGAATCTATAAGAGATGAGTTAGCTTCCTAAAAGACCCATTTGTTCCTGTACACATTTTATCATGAAAAGAAGAAAGATTATAGCAGGCCTGTCACATATTCTTATTCATTGTTCCATCATATATTTACTACTACAAACATGTGTTTAGCGATGGTTTTGATTGGTAGGAAAATAAATGCTACATCTACTTCAATAAGAAAATTGAATGATGTGAGTTGGATAGATGTTTGGGTGCACATATCAATTGAGTTGATAAAAGAATCTTTTTATATTTGGATTGTGCTTGCCCCGATCATATTTTGAGATAGGGATTTATTTTAACTTTGGAATACCATAACTCTATCCTTTAACAAGAAACTTGGGCTTGTGAATTATGTATGGGAATGGTTGCAATATCATGGACTACATTGCAAGGCAAAGGTGCACTATTGGTTAAAATTGTGCATATACAATATTGTTACATTAGGAATAATGTGACCATCCATGACAACGCAGAACTAATATATGTCATTATTTGTGATGGGGTTGTTTCTAAGGTATTTTGTTATTATCTTTGGACTTTGTTATTGGGGAGAAATTTACCAAAGTATCTATAATACCTCAACCTACAAAAGAAGACAATGATATGCAAAATTTGTTGGTGTTTTGACTAATTTCGAGCCACTTGAAGCACTAGATGGAACTTGAGTTGGAATGAGAGTGGTGTAGTTGTTCTCATCTCTTTTGTTCATCATGTTCATACAGAGGCAATGGACACCAAAATAAATATAGTTAAATTGGGCTCATCAACAAATTGTCTAGAGGGACAGGCACAAGTTTTTACTCATAGGGTGCTCTTTGGGGGCAGGAACTACATCTTTGTTGTGCATAATACTTCAGAAGTCATTCTCTAAAAGTTGCAAGAACACTGTTACCAATGAAATAGGTAACTTGACCTCAAAACGGGAACTCTAACCCAAAAAGACTCAAAAAACATGAAAAAACACCCCAAAAACAAAAAAAGTGTATTCCAGAATGCACTTGGTTTTTTTTGAAGGTCAAATTTCAACATTTTATAAAATTATGCTAAAAACAAAATTGTTTCTTGAAAAAAGGATTGAAAAAACACCCTCAAAACAAAACGAGTTGATGCTGGAATAACAAAAAAAAAAAAAAATTGTGTCATATTTTTGATATTTTTAAAATAGAAATAACATTTTTAATTTTTAAAATTCAAACATTAAAAAAAACCTAAAATTTAGGAAAAAAATAAATTGAAAAAATAAAAACATTTTAAAGCTTAAAATTTAAAAATATATAGGAATAAAAAATTAAAAAAAAAAAAACAAAATAAAAATTTTAATTCAAACATTAAAAAAAAAACTACGTTGAAATATGAATTAATAATTAAGATTAAGTACAAAATATATAGAAATAAAAATAAAATAAAATAAAATAAAACAGAGAAAGAAGAAGAGGAAAAGAAAAAGAAAATGTTTATTAAATTAGAAAGAAAAAAAAAAGTAAATTAAATTAAAATAATAACAATAATAATAAATAAATAAATTATTAAATTAAAAGCAAAAAAATGAAAAATAAAATACGATAAAAATATTAAATTTAAAAAAATATATATTAAAAAAACAAATAGATTTTAAAAAATAAATTAATTTAATTATAAAAATAATATATATATATATATATATATATATATATATATATATATATATATATATATATATGAACTTAAATTAAATATATATATATTAGATTTTATTAAATTTAAAAAAAAAAAAATGTTAATATTAAAATAAAAAATTAAATTTAAAAAAAAAATATTAAATTTTAATAAACAAATGAATAAACAAATAAATTTTGAAATAAAAAATAAATTTTAAATATAATTAAAAAAAAAACAAAAAAACATTGTTAAAATAAAAAGTTAAAAAACTTTAAAAATCAATTAAAATTGAAAATTTGAAAAATATATATTAAATAAAAAATAAAATAAAAAACAAATTAATTTGAAAACATTAAGTTTAATTAAAAATATATATATAAAATTTTAAATACACAATTTTAATTGAAATAAAAATTTTATGTAATTAAAAAAATAATAATAATAAAATATTAAATTCAAATAAATTATAAAAAAAATACAAAATTTACTAAATTTTAAAAAATTAAATGAAAAAACTAAACATAAAATTTAATAATAATAATAATACAAAAATGAAAAAACAAAAACAAAAAAAATACAAAATTTAATAAAAAAAATTTAACAAAATTTAGAAAAAAAAAATAAATAAAAATAAATAAATAAATAAAATTTTAAAAAAAAAACAAAAACAAATTAAATTTCAAATATAAAAATTTAAAAATAAATAAATAAATAAATAAATAAATTTTTTGAATTGAAAATAAATAAATAAATAAATTTCATCGTGGTGGCGTCGCCAATTGGCCTCCCGCCCAGGTGGCGGCGGAGGTCGGCCGCTAGGCGGGAGGCCGATTCCAAGAATCGCCCTCCTGCGGCGGGAGGCCAATTCCACGAATCGCCCTAAGGCCGATTCTGGGAATTGCCCTCCCGCGGTAGGAGGGTGATTCCCGGAATCGGCCTCCCGCGCCGCGGGAGGGCGATTCCCGGAATCGACCTCAGGGCGGCAGGAGGGCGATTCTCGGAATCGACTTCCCGCCGCGGGAGGGCAATTCCCGGAATCGACCTCCCGCCGCGGGAGGGCGATTCCCGTAATCGGCCTCCCGCGCCACGGCAGGGCGATTCCCGGAATCAGCCTCAGGGCGATTCCCAGAATCGGCCTCCCGCCGCAAGAGGGCGATTCCCGGAATCGGCCTCCTGCTGCGGGAGGGTGATTCCTGGAATCGGCCTCAGGGCAATTCCCGGAACCGGGGTCCCGCCGCGCGTGGGCGATTCCCGGAATCAGCCTCCCGCCGCGGGAGGGTGATTCTCAGAATCGGCCTCCGCCGCCACCTGGGCGGGAGGCCGATTGGCGGCGCCACCACGATCAAGAAATTCTTTTATTTTTTTTAATTTTTAATATTTTTTTTAATTTGATTTTTTTTTTAAATTCAAAAAATTTAAAATTATTTGCTTTTTAATTCAAATTTAAATTGTTTTAATTTTTTTTTGGTTTTTTTTTTTTTAATTTTGTTTTTAAATTTAATATTTTAGATTAATTATTTTTTAAAATTTGAAATTTATTTATTAAATTTATTAAATTTTAATTTAATTTAATTTTTTTTTTATTCTTTTAGTTTATTTAGTTTTTCATTTTTAAAATTTATAAATTGTTTCATTTTTAAAAAAACAGTAAATTTATGGATATTTGTTTTTTAATTATTTGCACATGGTTTTTTTCATTTTTTTTGTTTTTTAATGATAGTTTTTTTTTTTTTTAATTTTCTTTTTCAATTTTAAATTTTGTTTTTGTTTTAATTTGTTTTTTTTGGTTAATTTTAAAATTTGTATTTTTTTTTCTTCTTATTATTATTATTTTTATTTTTATTTTTAAATTTATTTTTTTCTTTTTTGTATTTTATTTTTTTTATATAAATTTTAATTTTGTAATTTAAATTATTTTTAAATTTTCTATTTTTTTTATTTTTTTATTTTTTTTTAATTATATGGGTTTTTTTAATAACTTAGAAAAAAATGTTTTTGATGTTTTTTTTTTAATTTTTTTGGTTAATTTTTGTTTTTTTTCTTTAAATTATGTGTTTTTTTTTCAAATTTTGTCATTTCTTTTGATATAATTTTCGAATATTTTTTGTTTTTTATTTTTTTTTGTTTAAATTTTTTATTTTTACGAGTTTATTTTGTTTTTTTTTACATTTTTATTGGTTTTTTTTATTGTTTTTATACATATTTTTTTATCTAAGTTTTGTGTTTTATTACCAACATGAAAATCACCACTCTTAAAAAAAAAGGTTGATGCTGCATCAATACGTTTCAAAATTAGCATGAAAATCACTGCTCTAAAAAAAAAAAAGTTGATGCTGCATCAATACGTTTCAAAATTAGCATGAAAATCACTAACATTTTAAAACAAATATTCATACTTCATAAATAAAAATATTAGAGTGTCGAAAATGTGCTCCAAAAAAAAAAAAGGTGATTCTGCATCATTACTTTTCAAAATCGGGTGCCTTTTATGCTACCAAAAAAAAGTAGGTAACAGTGCGGTTACTTATTTCATCGGTAACACTGTTCAAGATAGATGTCTCAAGGCAATGTTTTAGTCCTATGATGGTTTGTTGAGGCTTTGGGTGTCCTTCGTGCATAGACAAATAACTTGCACAATAATATACTGCCATTACAAACATTTTCCTTCAAAATGATCTTAATTCTTGCTTGAGTCCAGTTGATTTAGATGACTTGCACTCAAAGATATCAAACCTTGATTGGGTCCACATTCTTGGAGCTAATAGATAAATGAAGAAGATTGTAGCACTCTCTTTTTATCCATGTTTCTACACAACCACTCTCCACCCCTAGGGGAAAATGAGATTGTTGTGGCATTTGAACCTAAGTGGTGAGGATAACAACATCTGCCTTATATCACTTGAGCCGGAAAAATAAAAAATTGACCGCTATTATCTATAATCTATTAAAATATAAAATTACATTTTATAAAATGCTTCAATATGCATTCATATGGTGCATGTAAATAGACATGAAGAAGAAAATCCTTATAAAACTTCTTACTATTTTGCACATGTAATCAAGTGAAAAGAATTTCTAAAATGTTTGTTTCAAAGTAAAAATAGGATAAGAATGGGATTAATTATATTAGACTTTTCATTAGTGTTCATAATAGTATTTTATTGGAAACAAGTCATTGCAATGACATATTTTGAAAGATCACATTTTCAAAAATACTTGCAAGAATTTTGCACCTTGAACTCAAAAACACTTTTAATATTTGGATCCCATTCAAGTTAAATTCATAAAATTTTAGCTATAAAATATACTAAGAAATAAATCAATTTCACATGCATATCATTGTAAAGTGGTTAGTTGCTAAGAGAGATAAATAAGTGTACATAAATATTGTTTCAGCCGCCACTAAAAGACCAACTGAGGTTTGATTTTTGCAAGTAAATATTTTATTGTGCAATATGGGTTCTTGATTTGAAAGTATTAATCCTATGAATTATTAAGCTTTGGTTCTTTTTTAACATCAATTTATCATTCAGTTGTCACATGGTTGGAAAAAATCGTGTTACTCAAACTCTTAAGGGTATTATTAGTGATTTTACTTTCACATTCAACTTGAATGTCATCCTGAAGTCAAGGGATATTCATTCCCTTCTCAAGTGCCTTATGGAAAAAATAAATGGGATGTCATCTAAATGCACATTATCTTACCTCACAAATCTATCATTCCTAGGGTTTTGACCAAGCTTCCAACAACCAGGATGAGGCATATGTCCTCCTTCAAGGAATGGTTCAAGTATATGCCCTTAATATACAAAAATTTATAGTTATGGGAGACTCGAAAGTAAGTCTCCGTCATCTTCTTTTAGGAACTTTTACATTATATCTCAAGCTCAAGAATATTTTTGAAATGATTTACTCCCTCTCCAAATTGATATTGATGCAATCTATTTTCCATGTGTTTCACTTAAACAACCAAATCGCAAAGCAATTAGCCAATCAAGGCACATTATTAGAACCTAGAATCATAAGTTCAATGGAGAGAAAGGATATTTTTGTATCCCCTAATCAAATCGTATTAACTATGATTTAAGTTAACATTTATATATATAAGGAAAAGGGGGGCTTCATCAAGGCTTTAGCTATGATGAGCCACATCACAATTTCATGCAATGAAGTTTTAATGTACATCCAAGAGTATTCTTCATTAGTTGTGTTGGTGGAGGTTCACATATGTAAGAGATTATATGAAAGTATAGGGGATAGGGATGGACTTGATGAGCCTTTTCATCAATGATGGGGGGCTAATAGATTGGCACAAAGTGAATTTGTACCTGTACCAGATTGTTGACAGTGATTATGTGTATTGGAACCTTTCTAATGCCAAATTTATGAGACGAAGCAAAAAGATGATGCTAGTGGTCTTAATGGAAATTTATGATCCCGTGCAGGGAATTGGCAGTAACCAAAAAGTTATATATTGTATCGATTGTCAAGATACGGGGAGGCACATCGAAGTAATGAATACATGGGATGAATAAATTCAAGGAGACTTGGGGGGTAAATCTCCACTGCATTTGATTTTAATGCAACAAAAGGGAAATTTAGAACCTTTCTATCTGGTAATGTTGATCAATAAGTGGTTTTTTTCAAATATACAAGTGGAATTATAAGTTGGCAATGCGGGCGGTAATAACAACTTCTGCAAAAATAGGGGATAGGGTGAGAGATAGCTACAGGGGATTTATTATCACACATCAGGAGCAACCCTGGTATATGTGGGATCTAATTCCAATGATGCAAAGTTATCTAGTTTGTGTGTATCCTTGGTTTATCTTAATTTCTAGATCATTTGGAATCACAAGTACAAGAGGACAATGTTAAGACAAGCATATACCGACAAGATGGAGCAAGAGGTCCAATCCAAGTAAAGATATCTACAATTGCAACTCAAGCATAATCAAATGACCTCCAGTCTTACAACCACAAGGATAAGGAAGGGATCTGTTAGCTCAGCCCTCCGGAGATTATGGTAATTCTCTATGTATGATTTATAGATAAATACATGATTTGAACATAATGGACCCCTACCAAGAGACAATATCCTTGCCTAGGGAGGAAGATTGTAAAATCTAAATCTAAATAGTATGGAATGTAAATTATGTTTGCTACTGGGACAGCTCTGGAGGATTTACAAGTGGAATAGATATATGATATGCAATACTCTTTAGATATAAGATGGGAAGAGGATGGTGAACTCATAAGTCCGAACTCTCAAAAATTTTCCTTCTAGATGTAACATTGTGCCCCCAACACGAATTTAACAAAAGGATAACTACCTTTCAACTTAGAGAAGATACAACACTCAAAAATAACATAAAAACATAAAACATTTTTATGAAAAATGAGAATAATAAAACTCAATATGTTTAGTAAAAGCACTAATGAAAACATAAAAATTACAATTACCAAAATATGAAATGGGATTAGAAATAGTTTTGTCATGGTAGATTTATATTTGAAGGTAATAATCTCTCATTCAAATTAGGATATGTAAAGTTCCAAAATAATGGTCATACCAATATAATAATGAAAAACAATAATAAAATTTCGAATGAAAACATCATATGCATTGGATCAAAAATATTTGAATGATATTATTATCACTACTAACATTATTAGTGCAATAATACAATAAAATTATGAAAGTCATAACTAAAAGTAGTAGCAATTCTATGCTTGTATCTATTAGCTTGAAGAAAGAACATGCAATGAAATTTTTTAATTTAAGATAATTGATTGAAAATATTCAATAATTCCTCTACAATTTTATATGTTGTGTGCAACAACAAAAAACTCATCATTTTCTTCAAGTCTATTATCATTATGTGGATGTGGTTGTAATGCATATTAGGATATTGGCCACATGGTTTTCTAGGAAAATGGAATATATTACTTATCGTTCATTGATGAATAAGTGAATAATGGTTTTAGGTTGATTCTCCTCCAAATTCAAATCTACTCCCTACAATTGTTTGACCTCATATCCATCAAATTCCATAGTTACATAAATAGGTGATACCCATGTCTTTTGAATGCATTGCATATTGTTATATTCTACTAATTTCATCAATATTCTTATCCACGACATATTTTGGTATTGTTTTGAATATTTATACTCTAATCCTTAATGGAACAATGATTTTTACAATATTCAACCTTAATGAAGCAATAGTTTTTTACAAAACTCCAACATGATAATAGTCATAATTTTAATTCAAAAAATTTCAAGGGTTATTGTTATTCAATAATCATTATAAATATTTATAATGTATTTAATATAATTTATACATAACAAAACATTTATATTTTTATCATTTAATATTTATTATAAAATTCCATAAATATATAACATATGTTTAACGCATGTGATATTGGTCAATTGGGGTTATCTCGAGTGGTTGGGCAGAACGGTTGTTATCTCCCCCACCCATGCTCAATTCTCTGTCAATGACATGATGATGAGAAATATTATTGTAATGGCTATGTGCCTATCAATATTGTTGTATCGACCTTCTCTTGCCCTCAAAGAGAAGAAGATTTCACTAGAAGGAAAAAAACATTATTATGATATAAATATTTTTTTACTAGGAAAGAAATTAGTGCCCCTCTCAGCTTGAGGGCTAGAGTGAGGTTGCCTTGTCAATCCAACCCAAAAATATACTCACTTAAGATTTCACAAGATTTGAAGCCAATACAACAATAATTATCAAAACAGTATAATTCATCATGTCACTAATAGGGATTTGAACCTGGGTGGAGAACATAACCACCATTCCACCCAATCACCTAAGATAACCCCAATTGAAAATTATGATATAAATATATTATATTATAACATTAAGAGTGATATTATATTATAGAGATATATTTAATTCCTGGTATATTTAAATATTATAAAATATAAAGTAATTCCCAAAATAATAGTTGAGATTATTTATGTAATAAATATGTATTACTTTTAGTTTTTATACATATTATTTATTACCATTATAATATTGTTATACAAAATCGAAGAATTGTTCATTTGTGAATCGAATGGAGGTTTCCCCCTTGAAGAGGATATTTTTTAAGTCGTTGATCTATTATTTATATTTTTTTGTGAGATGGTTGCATAACATACACAATAAATGGATCTTATTTTTGTAGACAATTTTATCTTATTAAAAAATGATTCAATCCAAAAAATAATTCACGTGTGCTACCTGACCTAGGCTGGTGTTTGAATTTCTTACTCGAACCTCCACCACCATGGTCCCCCTGGAGTCTGATCCGGGTGGGGAACGGCCCCTTGCTGCTCCTCCAAATGATGCGCAGCCTCCTCATGATGAATCTGAAATCGCTTTTGCCTCTCTGGGTACCTCAATGGGACCTCCGAGATCACGCCCAACTGTGACAAAATTTGTGAAAAAACTTGATGGAATACTAGAAACCACTTTGCCTCCAACACTTCCACGCAGACAAACCCTCTCATTATCAGAAAAAGGACTCGTTGGGCAGTTCACAGCATTGTGGCCCTCACCAAAAATAGTATAGAAGTGGGTAGAGAGAAATTGTTCTCAACTGACACAAGGGAAATAGCCATCATATTTTGTAGAAGGGGATACTTCACCTTTCACTTCAAAACAAAGGAAGACAAAGACCTCATCTTCAGAAGCGGTATGTATTTTAAGGATACAAGAGGTATGGACTCCAAAATTTGATCCCAAACTAGATGTCCCAAATGTTGTCCTGGTCTGGGTTCGACTACCACATCTTCCCTTGCATTGCTGGGGAGATGAATTTGTTAAAACCATTGGAAATGCAGTTGGAAAATACATAGATAGGAGCGAGCCAAAAGAAAACATGCAGGCCTGTGCGAGGATTTGCGTTGAATTTGACTTCGGCGAAGGGCTCTCGGAGGCTATCAAGCTCAAAGTAGAAACTGGACACACATCCAGCAGTTGAACTATGTGAAAATACCCTTCAAGTGTAAGGTATGTCATGAATACGGGAATTTTGCAAATAGAAGTAATAAGAAAGAAGAACAAGAAAAGGAAAATGAAGCACAAGAACAAAAATGGGAGCAAGTAAAAAAAAAAAGACAGCAAATAAATCTACTCACGTCCCTATTCCTACAACAACAGCATCTTCTTCCCCTCCCTCAAAGAACCCCCTCTCTTCCTCCTCCCTCCTTGAATCTACTCCTCTCTTTGGTTTGAATGCCTATGATCCTCTAGACATCCCCTCTGACCCTCCATCATCCCCTCATGCACCTCTCTTCTTCTCACTTGCATCCCCTGGTGGATGCTCTTCTCCTCCTCGCCCCCCCTCCCCCCTGGTTTTGCATACACTGGCCCTCCTCTTTTGGTTTCCACTCCCTTCCCTCCTAGTCCCTCCTCTCTAAGCATATTCCGACCAATATCACTTTGTAACTCCTCTTACAATATAATATCAAAAATTCTAGCAAGCCGCATTAATCCCCTACTTCACTCTTTAATCACTGAAAACCAAGGAGGCTTTGTTCCCTGCAAACAAATAGTAGACAACATAATGCTAGTACAAGAGGCTTTACATTCCAGCATAGCGCACAAAGAATAGGGATTCATTTTGAAAATGGACATGCAAAATGCTTTTGACAGAGTAAACATGTCTTTCATATCAGCGATTTTACAAAAATTTGGCTTCTCAGTTGAGTTCATCGACATTATAAAAGCTTGCATTACTGGCCCTTAGATTGCTCCTCTATTTAATGGAAGACCATGTGAATTTTTCCAGAGTTCTTGGGGATTAAGACAAGGTTTCCCCTTGTCCCATTTCTTTTACATCTTGATGGTTGATTCTTTGAGCAGAAATTTGGAGTATTGTAGAAGAAACCACACCTTGACTGATCTATCAATAAGCAAAGGGGTCAAAAGTATAAATCACTCATTGTTTGCAGATGATACCCTTCTCATGGGAGGACCATCTTCTGTAGTTGCAAGAAGATTAAAATCAGTCCTTGACAATTTCATGGAAGTCTCTGGAGGATTGGTGAACAACGACAAAAGTTGCATCTATGGTTGGAACACGCCTCATCGTACACTTCAAAGAATGTCTCAAATTTTAGACATTCCTTTCCAAGCCAACTAGAACCATTTCCATTATCTTGCGCTGCCAATCACTAAGAAAAATGTGAAAAATGAAATCTGGAATAAATACACCGAGAACATGAAAAATAATATTCACTCTTGGGGAATTATTTGGTTAAACCAAATGGGCATAGTCATCCTTATAAAATCCATCCTCTTTGCTCTTCCCCTCTATCAATTTTCCACGATTTGTGCTCCTGCAAGTATCCATAAGCAAATAGAAATCATAATCAAAGGATTTCTATGGCAAGGAGGCAAAACAGAAACTAAGAAATTTAGTTTAATCAAGTGGAGTCAAGTAACTGCGCAATATAAAAAGGGAGGTCTCTTTGTCATACTACCTAGATTGATGAATTTGGCACCTGGTGTTAGTATGAATCTTTTGTCGAAGTGTACGAAAAAATACCACTTTAGCTACGCATAAAAAATAGCCCTAACATCAAATATGGTTGCCAATATCTTCAAATCTGCAGTTAGTTGATCAAGATAAATGCTGCACAAATCCAAATCTATGCATAAAAAGACATTAAGCACTAAAAATAAAGTTTTGCTCCATGCATCCAATAGACAAGACAAGAACAATATTTTTGAAAGAATTTTTATATTAAGGGCACCTGAGAGGAAAACAAGAAAAAGCGGGGTAAGTCAATTCTCTCTGAAGGATGGGTTTTGAAACCAAAGAAGCCAGACTATCATTTTCTTGTTGTTGTAGAAAACCTAGACAAACATAGAACTCAAAGGGAGCTCACAAAGCAAATAATAGAGAATGTGACAATGATAATGGCTCAAAGTCAGACCAAGAGCATAGATCCAGAGTGATCTAATGAGCAACAAAAGGTGACAAATGAATGGGAAAAACGCTTCTATTTATAACAAAATATTAGGGTAATCTAGAACTTGGTGCATTAATAAAATATTATTAACCAAATTCTAGAACCACCTTTTAGGAATATTTTATTATTTTTGTTGGAGGGAAAAGGATTTTGACTTGGGTCAAATCCTTTATTTATAAATAATAAATAAATAAATGATTCATTTATTATTTTAAGGAAATGGTGGAAATAGAATTAAATAAATAATGAT
Source organism: Pinus albicaulis (assembly GCA_034641835.2). Taxonomy (NCBI): domain Eukaryota; kingdom Viridiplantae; phylum Streptophyta; class Pinopsida; order Pinales; family Pinaceae; genus Pinus; species Pinus albicaulis. The sequence goes on along the minus strand of JAXQQM020077922.1, from coordinate 4,774 downwards.
TTATTTAATTATTTATAAATGATTTAGTCAAATTTAACTAGGAATATTATTTAAATAGGGATTAAATAACTTATTCCTAGGAAATAATCAAATAAATAAAGATTTATTTAATTGATTTCCTTGTTTTGGGTTAAATATGACCATGAATAATAATTAAATTGATGTTTAACTAATTATTCCTTGAGGAAATATAAACAAATATAGATTTGTTTATTATTTCCTTTTGGGGTTTCCTGTTTAGACCATAAACAACTTAATAAAGGTGTTTTACTAAGTTATTTCACATAGTGAAAGCAATTTTACTTAGGGTAAAATTGGTCTTACATGGTGTACTTGGGTCCATATAATGATAATAGGTTAGATGACCAAAAAATGGTGTAACAGATTTCCCCCCAGCGTGCGAGTGTTAGGAGAAAATCGTATGACCGAAGTACGTTGTAAGAACTCGATCACCAGACATCAAGAGGGAAGTCAGAGAGAGAAATGTAAGGTAGTCTAATGTGCTAAAGGACTAGACCCTGAGGAGACGAGACTTACAGGTGCAACAATTCTCTTTTTATGAGATGGTACCTGTGCTAAAGGCGGCGGGGGAGGCATACCTATGCCCGCCGAGACAAAGTACAAAAGAATAGTGTGTCCAGTAAACAAGGAACCTGACTATAAAGTACATGCTAGCATAAACATGAGCCATATAAAAGATAGAATGATGAATCCCACATACATGTTGTGCATGGGATAACAGCCAGGACTTGTACAATAATATATGAGTACATGAGATACAAATACAACCCAAATTCCCCCTACAAATGGGGAAGGGCTCGCAACATCTAACTGATACATGCAAATCAAAGAGGCGCTGCAAGCGGCTAAGGCCGACATCATCAAATATATGGAGCTGCATCAAAGGCTGCAATGAAGATGTCATCCGATCATGTGGGGGGCTACCTATAGGGCCACCCCCTCATGAGGGTTGAGACATCTCACACACACCCAGGAATCACCAATATTTGTTTCTGCATCGCTAGACCATCAAGTATATGGATCTTGATCATGCTGAAAGGAGCTGGAGCTGAGAAGCAATCAAGTCAAAGGGTAATGAGAAATCCCCTTTTGCCTGATTCGAGGCACCGAACAAGTGTGGAAGCTGGAACCAAGGTACACCGCCCTCTAGACCTGTCTTCTGGAATGAATGAGCTGATGTCGACAGAAGGAGGTCCGCCATAGGTGAGGCAATAAGGGATCCTCAACTAAGGCACGAGAGAAAATAGTAGAGCAACTGACAGACTGACAGTAATGATGATGATGGAGTGGGGGATACTAAGTAGTGAATGGATGACTTCCCTTGTTAGAGCATAAAGGGCATGGATGACTTAGCAGCGACTGATATGATATCATGAGGGATAGGGGACAGTGGGGCTGAAGGCCATAATGTGCGACATGAGAGAGGAACCAAGCAATGAAGGATGGAGGAGTATGACGGGATACAAAGGGACTCGGGATAGGCTCCATGAATGTGATGATAACTCAACTCGGATGCTCTAAACAAGGGCGACTCAATGGTGCTGCCACACAGTAAAGGTCCAAAGGGGGGACCATAAACACATGAGTACAAGGGGGTATCTCATGACAAAAACCGACATGAACAAGGACAAGTAAGGAGGCAAAGTGGTGCCCCAAGTAAAAGTGTTGTAAGTGAGGAAATTTGATTTGGAGGAGAGGTGAATAGACCCTTTGTGGAAAAAATGTGTCCTGGTGAAGTATCGAATCATGAAAAACTAACAGATACCCATTTGAGTGCTCGGTGAGAGCTTTCCAATGGTGCAGACGATTTGTCAAACGGGGCTACGGTTTGGTCGCAGCGGGCGAAAGAAAAATAAGGCGTTTCTTTTGTAATAAGGCATTTTCCCTCTAAATGCATTCATCCGCTTGTGTAGCTGTGGTGAATGTGGAGAGGAGAGAAGGCCCTAAATCTTGCGGCGATCGTAGCGGAAAAACTGACCGTTGGAATCGAGATCCGTCAGTTGCAGGTAAGAGGCCTAATCCTACTCTTTGTTTTTGATGTATTGAAAGTTCAGATTAGGGTCCCAAATCTCAGGAACAGCCCCTCTCTCATCTTCACGGCCAGGTCGCACTATTTGGGCCAAAAACTACGACCTGGGAAGCAGGTTTTGGCCTAAAAAGTGCGACCTGCCCCAGGATTTGGCCAAAAAGTGCGACCTGTCAGATGGAGGTGATTTCAGCGCTGTTGTGGGCTGAGAGTCAGGTTTTGTGTAATTGATTACAGTTTTTCCTATCTATACACTGATAAAGATGATGTTTTTGTGCAGATATGGAAGATATATGGATCAAGTGGAGAGAGAGAGACCTCAGTACATTATGGTCGGAAATCCAAGCGGATCAGGGTGTCCGTCGTGCATTGGCCAAGTTTGGGGTTCTGAAATTTGTGGAGAACCCTCTGATGAGAGCTGGGGAGCCCTTGTTGGCCCGGATTGTCAGTTATTGGAATCCAGATCATGAGGTATTTATAGTGCAGGGGCACAGGATCGAGTTGACAGTCCAGGATCTGTATTTCCTGACTGGTCTCCCACCATTAGGGATGGTGGGAAATACATAGCCAGTGTTACCGCGGGGGCATAACATCATGGAGTTTGTAGAGCGACATTGTCGACCAGGCCTTCGAGTCAAAGGGACTCGGATACCGATTGGGGATCTAGAGAGGTTAGAGACCCGTGCAGTGACGGCAGCAATGTTGCGGATCTTGGGCATCCATGCGCTCCATCACATCACTGGAGGGTAGATGATGATTGTGGAAAGTGTGTTGAGTGGGACCTACTATGGGTGGGCCCAGATGATGTTGGTGTCGTTGAAATGACAGTTGTCGCTTTGCAAGTGGAAAGTGAACCATGATTGCGCGTATGGGACCATATTGTGCTCCTTTTTTGAGAAGATCCTGACCTTGCGACCTCGTGTACAGCTACCAGATGGGGGTTCGAGAGAACCCAGGATGTGCCAGTGGGGGCGACTACTGTGTAGAGGAGGAGGAGGGGTGGTCGGACGGGTGTTCCGACAGGAGTTCTTTTCCCATTGGGATCATATGTCGTTGTACATAGACGACTATCCCTATAGTGGGATGAGTTATTGTGGAGATCCGGACTTGCCACTTCCGCCTGGTAGAGTATGGGGGCCTGATGGTAAGTGACAAGTGACTAATCTTTTACGTGCATGTTAAAGTTTGTGAATAGTATATATGGTACTGATCCTTATACTTTTGGTATGTAGATATAGCTCCGGTAAAACCAGCCGGATATATGGGACGACCTGCAGTATCAGGAACTACAAGTGCTAGTGGATCGAGAACGGCACAGAATGAGGATATGACTTCCCTCCTGGAGGACATCCGTCGTAGATGTGAGGGGTTATTGACCATTGTTTTGGAGCGGGGTTGGCAAGACTTAGATGACCAGTACATAGAGTTATGTATTGGGATACCCTCAGAATGGCGAGGTGTCATGCAGCGCATGGCGATGGCCGGTTAGATTGTGCGTGATCTACGAGCTGCGAGAGCAGAGCCATTGGCTCGGGATCCTCCAGAGAGTGATTAGATGTAGGGAAGGTGGTGCCCCCTAGTGTGTATGTAGGGGCAAGTGGTGCCCCCCAATTTTGAGTTTTGGTTTTTGTAACATGCTATGGGCATGTCATATGTATCAGAGTAGATGGACTTGAAAAACATGTTGTACGACACATATTATGGATATGCATCATTTTGATGATTTTGAATATTATTGTCTTGTGAGAAATGTGTGTGATAAATGCCAATCTAGGACATGGTTTGCAATGCTATCTACGTAGTGATTTTGTTCTCTAGGTACATGACTAAAAGTAATGACTCTAAATTCACGTATCAAAAGTTTCACTCATAAATATCGCCTAAAAAGGATAGGATTATGCACACGATAAACACCATTGAGTTGCAAGACAAGACGCAGGGAATCTAAACGGACATGCAGATGTAGGATGCGATGAGAGAGGGCATCGGCTAAAAGACCACGCACTGCATCATATTCAGCCTGATTATTGGTGGCAGCACCAATGCAGATTCCATTGGAGAGAAAGACGGTATGCAAGGGGGTAAAGATGGCCCAAGCTTCAGAGGCTAGATTCCGGGAATAGTGACTTGCACCATCGGCGTAACCGATATAGGGGGTAGACGGGAGGTCCTACGGAAGAGTGTCAGAAGACAATAAACGGGAGGGGGAAGAACAATGATGGCAGCGTGAGTACCGAGTAAACATCAAACAACAACTACGGGAGGGAGTAGTCTAGATAGGATGGCTATGATTCATAAATCGACTAGAGGGTGATGTATGAGAGCTCCGAGAGGAACAGCTGGCGCTCATGTTGCAGAGAACATCATAGATACGGATGGTATTATCCTGGTTATGGGTGGGAAAGAAAAGGTCAGGGAAACCGCATGACGCTGCAAAGCTACCGAAATCATCAAAACGGGAGGAGAGGCTCACATACGAATCGTCACGGGGGATGACAGAAGAACGGGTAAAAATATGTCAAATGATGTGGAGCCCAAGAATGTCGCTAAAGGGGAATCAAGAAAAATAGGAGGGGATTCAGAGGGAATGTACTCCGAGGGTCGCACGGATGATGATAGGTAGAGGATAGGGGTGACAGGTTCCGGTATCTCAACATCAGGGGGGGGAATGTCAATGGTAGCAGGGGGATCCTCGAGCTGACCTGACGCATACTGCGCGAGGATGGG